>JAOYSI010042113.1:11336-27959 GCA_025775065.1 Hiodon alosoides
TAAAGGCCTTAAAGCAAATACAATAATATTTGAAATGTTTCTTAGTATATCTTCTCATCACAAAACATTGTGATATGTGCATTGTGATATGCTTCTTTCTGCAACACGGTCGTACTCTGCTGTTTGATGGACAAAAGCTGGTCTGTTGCACTGCATATGATGCCTTTGTCAACGAGGTGTTTCTGACCACAGGACCACCAATTAACGTGCTCCATTTAAACTTATTTAGATCCTTCGACTTGCCCATTCTACCTCTGAATTACACACTCCCTAAATAACCGCCTACCTACTTTAAATAGCATAGTCTGTTCAAGTGATGCTGTTGCCGTCATTTTCATGGAATGGGGGGTGTACTTAATAAGGCGACACTTATATATTTTTATGTTTTTCAATGGATTTTTAAGAGTTCCCGCTTTCATACTACACACTGCCCTTTCCCCACCCGCTTTAACTACCCTGCGTAACTTGCTTTTCTTGACTCCACTACCACAGATGTCACTGGTGGATTTAGGGAAACGGCTGCTGGAGGCTGCTCGAAAAGGGCTGGATGATGACGTTAGGTCCCTCATGGCCAATGGAGCCCCTTTTACTACAGATTGGGTAATTGATTCACAGTTGTTCCTGAGATAGATACGTTAAGATGCTAGATACCTCACTTAGTCTTCTATATTCAAAATGTATTTTATCGACTAATTCGTTAATGCTGTTAATGCTAAAGCTAATTCTTGATCCCACATTAAAATTACATTTATCTGAGGATTTAGTATTTCATTAATAAATCAATTCTTGTCAATTTGGTTTGTTTTTCAGCAGGATTGTATGAGGACTTGTATGAGTTCAGTGGAACTGTAATTAGGATTTCAGACAATCTTAGTGTATGTGATTTATGCGAGTTCCGTTTGCTTCTGTATGTAGTCCCAGACCAGATTTTCACAATCCTTCATCTCATTGCAGTTGGGGACTTCACCACTGCATCTTGCAGCTCAGTATGGACACTACTCCACGGCTGAAGTGCTGCTGCGAGCGGGAGTCAGCAGGGACGCCCGGACCAAAGTGGACCGAACCCCGCTGCACATGGCTGCTGCTGAGGGCCACTCCACCATCGTGGAGCTGCTAGTCAGGGTACAGCAGACTTCCATTGCATGACAGATCTGTGTATGGTGTATACGCAGGAATGAAGACAGTCGGTGAATTAGCTGGTATTTAAGTTTAACTTGGCATGCTTTTACTCTGAGAAAAAAAAACTAAAACTGTAAGGGAAATTTCTGTTTTGTGTTGGTCTGGCTAGGGAATTTCTGTGTACAGCGGAGTCCATTTTTGAACTTCTTAAAAAGCATCAGTAGTATATTATATGTAGTAGCTTCCTTGGTTTATGGCCCATTTAGTCATCAATGAGGGATTGAATGGAAAAAGCTTAAAAAAAACGTCCATATGACGTTTTTTAAAACCTGTCCTTGGTGTGTCCCACTGCAGAATCATTTTTGGTCAAGTCACTTATCAGAAATTGGAAAGCTAATCACTTGGCTTCAGAATTGAATTTGACCCGAGTAGCGTTGTCCTGAGTTCAGACGATGAGCGCTCTGAGAACCAGCTGTTGATTCTCCCGTATCATCGTCTGCTCCTTGTGCAGAGTGGTGCAGACATCAATGCCAAAGACATGCTGAAGATGACCGCACTGCACTGGGCTACTGAGAATGGCCACCGGGAGGTGGCGGAGCTGCTGGTCAAGCACGGTGCCGACGCCCATGCCCTCAGCAAGTTTGACAAGACCCCTTTTGACATTGCTGTGGACAGGAACAACGCTGAGCTTATGGTCCTACTACAGGTAAGAAGACGACTCTCTAGTTTCACCGCCCCCTGTCCAATGTACCTTTATCTATCTCATGGCCTTGGATTTCTTGTTCTACGTTCAGGAAACTGGAAAAGCCCTTCCTTGGCATAGCACTATATACACAGCAGTGTTAAGAACAAGTCGATTCTGAAGAAGATTAAGCCGTATGCCTTGATTTTGAATTTTGTCTTGGACTATTGAATAGCATCCCCCGCCGGATCTATGTTTGTGTTTCTTTAGGAGGGGATGCAAAACCAGGTGAATCTGAACGCAGATCGTGACCTTCCAGGCAGCACCGTTGCTGGTGTTGCCACGCCCCAGTTCATTTTTTCCTCTGGAGGAGTAGTCAACCTGTCTGACCTTGTTTCCACCTCAGCCAAAACTACCTCAGGTAAGCAAAAGCCAGGTTGCGCAATTTTCTGTTTTGATTATAGGACCACCATTGAAAGAAATATAAACGAGCATTTATCACAGCTGCTTCAGTGTAGGGCCAATTGTAAATGCTCTGAGATGCCATACAACACTAATGCCGTTTGTGTTCATTGTTTGTTGTACTTTTATGTTAAGAGGTATGAACGTGTTTCTTTGTGTTCACATACATTTTCATTTAAAATTGACAGTACGTTTATGCTCCAGAGAATATTGGGTTTACGAGTCTCATTAGAACTATTTTAGATTGATATTTGAATAAGCATATACTTTTAGTTTTGCATCTTGCTTCTTAGTCAATACACAAGTAGAGCATTTAAATGCTTCATTTTTCATTGTTTCTGACTAATTTATAATGATCTTAGTGTGTGCCAGGTAACGTTGGCTTCTGTGGTTCAGCATTATCTGCTTTAGCTTTTGGTAAGGAAGGAAACTGATGTTAAGAATGACGGAATATGGCACATATTAATAACCTTTTTATTGGCTTGTCACCTTGCAGCTTTTCGGTTGGCTGAACATGCCTTGCATATTTCTGCCAGTTATTAGTTCCTATCAAGTTCTGTTATGCACTTTAATGCTGTGCAGAAGAGGGCACCCTGAGCAGCCAAATGATGGTTACTGCCAGTTCGTGCAAGGCAGAAGAATTGTCATGCCACTTGATTCATTTTTTAAAAAGTGATTTCTGTATAATAAGCACTACAGCTATGATAATGAAATTTTGAATTGAGTAATGTCGGTAGCGCATCTATGTTTGGAATTAGATAAATAAATGCGTTATCTCTGTACAGCTCAGCCAATGGGGACCTAATGCTATTGCAATTTTTGGACGTTTATCGAAGTAACAACGCTGTTTCTGTCCTCCAGGTGACTCGGAGGAGGTGATTGCTGCTGACTCGGCAGACTCAACTTTCCAGCATGTGGTGGGAGATGGAAGTCAGAGGGTCATAACCATAGTGACCGACCAACATGGGAATCTGCAGGCGGGGGGCCTCGGGCAACAGTTCTTTGTCACTATGCAACACGGGCAGCAAAGTGAGCTCCAGGCGTCGCTCCTTATTTCTAATAGCCTAATAGCTAGCACTGTCACACATTGACCTGTTTCTGAGAGTGGTCTGCGGTATATTCAGGGCTCTGAAGCCCTCCAATAATCTACTGATGACACATGAGAGAAATGAAAAGCCATATATTGAGCTATTGTGTAATCTGTGCATGCTCAGTGGTAGCAGTGCCTGCTGGGCAGATCACAGAGGAGGTGGTGGAAGATGAACCCCGGCCCCCGCCATCCCGTAAACGCAGACTGGAGCCTGCAGTCAGCCACGCAGAGTCCAAAGACAAGGTTTGTGTTGCAAATTCACATCTGCTGCAGCAGTTAAGTAGGAACTACACACCCTCGCAGCAGGACGTACAACAGCTTTATGAATGTATTTATAAACATGTCCCGGGTGTGAATTCAGGGTTCGGTTTAAGCTAGCGGTGGAATACTTCCAAGACCAGTCAGTCGACTTCAAGAGACTTTTGTGACACTTCCGTCGCTAAAAGGGAACCCAGTCAGTTGTTTCATCTTTAGAAAAACCAATTTAATCTAGAAAGAGTTTTGTCATCTCACAGTACTCCGGAGACTTTTGGAGTTTGCCCTGTACTGCAACCTCTTCCCTTCAAGCCACAATTTTTGTCCGTCTCCCAGGGGTTGGTGAAGGAGGACTGCCGGGAGCTGTTGCAGAAGCAGCTTCAGGAGGCCAACCGCAAGGCCCAGGAGTACCGTCAGCAGCTGCTTAAGAAGGAGCAGGAGGCTGAACGCTACCGCCTTAGGCTGGAGGCCATGGCTAATGGTCACAGTAATGGCACAGGGAGCGAAGAGGATGGGCGGGAGGTGGTGCTAGAGGACGAGCCCGAAGATCAGCACCTGGTTGGAGGAGAGGAAATGGTGATGCTTCCCGATGGTGCCATTGTCATCAAGGCCGAGGATCTGGGTCCTACAGAAGAGGAGGAGGAGGTGACGCTATTGGAAGCTGTGGAGACCACGTCGGTCCAGGCAGAGGTCACCTTGTAACATTGAACCCACACAGGGACACGAGATAATGTTTTTGTTTTATGGAATTTTCTTACATCTGTTTTTGTATGATAATTATTTTTTTTTTTTTTACGTACGCTTGTGAAGAAGCCATGGGAGAACGGTGAAGGACTTGGTATAAACTGATGTATTCAATGGGACTGGTTACGTAACTTAAAAGCCCAGGAGGTGAATTCAGATGATGGCCAAGTTTTCCCTGGGAAGAGTTACTGATGCACAACACTTTGAGACTTCATTGCCATATTGGACAACTTAGGGTTCAGATACCCTAACTACATGTTAATCCCTTCCTTTTTTATAATGCCTTGTGATGTTTTCACTGCAGTTGGAACTCTTGTATTTTGATGTCACTTTTAGAAAGATGTTTGGATTTGCCTTTCAATAATTGGTTCAGACACAATTTCTTCTTGTGAACTAACCCAAAATTCAAGTTAGGGGTATAGAGAAAAAAACAGGGATACTGGAAACAAAAATAAGCCTACTTAGAAGCTAGATGGTCTTGTCAAGTCCTAGGAAACATCCAAAGATATGCCTCAGGTGCACACTAAACCCCCACAACATCACTTCCTCTAGTTCCTCAGTTACAAGTAAGTTGGTAAGTTTCTACTGTGTGAAACAGTGGGGCTTGTGAGGCAATAAGCAGAGTTTTAGTTTTACATCTAATTCCAGATTTGAGTGCTTTCCCTTCCTCTCCGTGGCTCTTGGACTTTTAGAAGAGGCTATTTTTCCACAGGGGGCAATGAATGTCATCCTTATTCAGGGAGCGGAAGTGGTTTGCACCAGCTTTCTCTGAAATGCCTCATTCTTTGTTATCAATTTCTTCAGCCATGACTGTTACCTCAGCTAGTCATTGGGTATATAAGTGAATGTTAGCTGTATTCCTGAAATAAGTACGTCCTATTCATTTTAGTGCCAGGAAAAATCGTCATCTTTTCAAAGAAGACCATCACTTCTTTTTATTAAAAATAAAAAATGGCCACTTTATTGTTAGAACGTCTGTGACGGTCGATTTGAAAAGTGTTCTCAATTACATTGTAGGCCTTTTTTTCTATGCATACTAAAACGTTTTGTATGCTTTACCTTCGGAGAGTGTGGGGCTGCTTTCTAAATAGCTGTATAGTCATTGTGTACATATGTGCATATGCACGTGTTATTGAAATTGCCTTACTTAAAAGGAATTGAGGCAGGTAATAATTTGCATATTTAACCAGCTCTGGTTAATTAACACTTTTGTGCTGCAACAAATTAGATTACAATAATTAAGGTAAATATCACAATTTTGCTGCACAAAGCTTAAGTATACCTTGTGTTTTGTCTTGATGTGCTGCTCTTCAGTAACCCAACCATCAGGCGGCGCTATACTTAAAGAGTTAAATATTGGATGACTGTTGAAATGTCATTGATCTCCTCCCATATTTCTTGTTTAAAACTGGCACCAAAAATGTTTAAAGTGCATAAGAGCCCTGTTTACGTTATGTAAATATACATTTTAAATACCTCTAAATTACTAGACTAATCTTTTTTATCCAGCAGTGTTACCAGTGTTTTATTAAGGCATGCTTATCTATTCCGCATCAAGAGGCAACTTTCTAAGTCAATTTCAAAATAAGAAAAAAAAACAAAACATTTTTAATAATTAATTTTTGGTGTATCTGAAATTTTTTCACAAAATGTGGGACTTACAAAAAACACTATCAGGGCATGTCTAATAGACATTTTTATGAAGCCATAAATTACAACATGAACAAAAATACAAGCTGAAACATGTAAAATTGTTTTGTACGTGTTCCTTTTTTTATAGAAAAAAACCCCAAATATTTTTAGAATGCAATAAATATTTGCTAATTGACACAAAATAATGCTTCTATTTTCTTATAAATTGTGGTCTTGATTTTATTCAGGTAAGGATGTTCTGTTCTTTCATTAGTTTTTTATTATTCATATAACAAGTGTCAAATGTGCCTTCTATTTTAAGAGTTGTAAATGAGAGCTGGCAGGCAGAGGGTAAAATTATACCTTGCATAATGTTTAATTAATTCTCATGTAGCAGCACTGGTGGTCGGTGACTATTAATGGAAAATTGATGTAAATTGATTATTACCTTCAGGTCTGTATGGGCATTTTCTTCATCAGAGCAAATCTCCGCAAACAGTAGTAGGACAGATAAGGCCTCTCAAAGAGCGAGGGGTAATTGCAAACACCTGTGGACATATGAAGTACCCAAATAGGCCACCAGATGTCAAAACGTCAGAACTAGATAGTACAAGGCCTGTTAATTCAAATAAATAAAATTATAAATATATTAATTTGGTTATTTTCCTTGGTGCATAGAATATGGGTATGCCACAGTATAAATAATTATAAAATTGTTACATAATGTGTGGAAGGCTTGTTACCGGCTACAGAAGAACAGGGCACACACTGTTCTTGCCTGCCTGAGTGGGAGGATGCCATACCATTCGCACTGCTAAATCTGCTTCAAATGACTATTTCTCTTGCAGCACTGTTTCAGGCCTCAGCGTACTCAGATACATATCTTGACAGTCTCACAGACTGGGCTCTAGGTCTCTTATTCCTCTGAGGGCTCTGGTGGAAACTCATCAAATAACCTCTAATCCTCATATGGCATTTTCCAAATTTAGCGCTTAGTTGCTCTTATCTTCAACTCTCCATCCATTGACTTGCGTCGAAATGTTGCCATCTCTACTTGAACCTGCAGCAGGTGAGAAATAAATAAAACCTGCATTGTGCTGTCCACTAGCTCTCACTCCAAACAGATTAGGATGGGACGTGGACTTTCTGTATATCCTCACAGCACGCTTTGCGGAAAAAGGAGGGCGGAAATGATTCTATTAGGATTCCCCTTATTGTACAAGCCCTATGATGACTATTGATCTGCACTAGTTCACAAGCCGTCCCTGTCTAAGGTGAAGTACACTCTGGGTACAGAGCAGAAATCGAGCTGTCAACTTGCTCCGTAGCAAGAGTTAGGGCTTCTTCTGGCAGATAGACAAGGGGCGATGAAGCTGGATTAACGGATCTCAAATTTACAATCTCTACCCTACCCCTTCTGAAATGTACTTTCAATGTTTCAAAGTTTCAATCTTCAAAGTTTCTTCATTGTACCTTTAAAGGCTGTAAACCAGACTCCAGATCATATCTTCTAAACAGAAGTGAAGAGGTTAACATGCAATGGCATACAATGGAAGGTTCATACTTTCATACTTTGTGGCATACACGAAGCAAGTAGCACAGGAGAAAGATTGACATTCACAGCAGACTTGCATGCTCCAGAGTTACCCTTGACCTTACAGTAACATAACATCACCAGTCTTGCCCACATTGGTATTTCCACAGTAAGTTATCCGAGCAATTGTTTGAACTACAGCAAGCTACCATCATGTTTTGTGAAATTCTTCAAATTTGTCCTGTGGAATCATGCTTTTAAAACATTTTTTTTTTGCTCATAAATGTACGGCTAAGTCCTTTTATATATAGCTCAAAGTGAGTCTTAAGCATCATTGGACTGTTATGGTGAGTAGCTAGCTGGCCAGATTGTTATAGCATCTTTGTTTATTCCATGTCATTTGAGTGTAAGGGGCATCGCAAGGCGGTAGTTTAAGATTTACTTTAATTAAGGACAGTAGGTAAGATGGTTGAATTTACCATTATTGCAGTCCTCTACAGTGTACTACCTGTTAGTTTTGAATGCGGAGAGAGTGCATTCTGTCAGAATTTAGTTCCTCATCTAGATTTAAAGTTTACATTCTCTAAGCCAATGGCAAGCCTGATATTTTCATCCATGCCTGGAGAGGCTCGATCTCCTTGACTCCTCTCTTGTCTGCATTGATGCAAAAAAAACAAACGTAATGCTGCAATAAAACGGTTGTTGGCAGTCTACTGAGAGTTCTCTTTCACCTGTCAGTGCAGATGATGTGGCAGAGTAGAGGAGAGAGAGACAATTGGGACTATGTGGTTTAGCTACGCAGTGTCATCAGAACACGATCAAGCAACTGGTCATCCATAAAATTAGTGGCACAGCATAACGTGGAAGTAGACTTTATACCCATACAAAATGTCAGTGGGTCAACACACAACAAATTTCACATCATACTGAGGTTCTGTCTATAATGAAGTAACTAGTTTGAGCAAGAATTTAGTCTAAGCAAATCACAAGTCTTAAGCATCTTGTCAGAATGCAGTTAGAACATTTTTTCATTATAACCAAATGCAACGGTCGGAAGACTTAGTGTGTAAAATCTAATAATATAAGGAACAACAAAGCCAGCTGCAATTATTATATTTAACGTTAACTTTAATTTCTAGTATAATTTCCTGTTTCTTGGTTCTTTCAGATGTTTTCTTTTTAAATACATTTTTGCTCATAGCTAGCAACAAGTGTGATACAATTGTACAATGTTTATTAATCCGGGAAAGTATAATTGTTTAAATAATTTATCTGTGCAGTTTTCGGAGACGTGTCAAAGGGAGTCATAGACCGTGTAATAAATAAATAAATAAATACATAAATAAATACATAAATAAATAATCGGGTTGGGATATTAACAGAGGGGACAGACTGCTCCGTAAAAGAGTACAGACTGTGCTCTGTGGTTATTGACAACTGAAACATTCACTCGTCAGAGTAATTTCTTAGGGGGGCTTACTGTTCCCAGAGACACCGTAGGCTTCATTCGCCACAGAGTCTTGCTTGATTTGATGAACAATTCATCTGGCAGTCCATGAAGACAGACACAGGTGCACCCATCACCCCGCCTGGAGAGACAAAGAACCGGAATACACAAAGCCAACAGAGACCCGCGAGCTTGCTCTGGCAGCACCTGATAAGTGGGATTGGAGAAAGCGCTGTCCTTTCAACACGTACATATGCATTCATTTATATCACCTCTGTTAGCGGCTTGAAAAGGGCAATCCTCTGAACAGCTGATTAGCGTCCGTTTTTTCCTTCTTTCATGCATTTCTCTGTTTCCTTTATTCCTTTTCCAGTTTTGTAGTCTATTCTTTCTTCTTTCTTGCACTAAATTCTTTTCTGGGTCCATGGGATTAATTTCACTTAAGCAGGCTTAAAAAAGGAGATATTTTAAATGAAAGCTACCTAACGTTTAGCATAGTATTACGTTTTATATATAATATATATCATATAATGTAAAATGATAGAATAATATGATTCCCTCCACATTAGCAGTATGAGCTCATAATTTCACAGTCTTGTCTAGATATTACACTAACAAATATTTGATTCATGAGTAAATTTTCAATTTGTAAACTGCACTATAATTGTTACAATAATAATTGCCACAATAGTTTTTTACTCTCAAACTTTTATATCTTCTCAGGACCTTAGAATAATCATAATGTTTCCATTCTATTATTTTGTTCCTACTATGCTGACTATGATAACTTCAGGTTTGAGTGCCTCATTTTCTGGTACTTTCTGGTACTGTATCATTTCAAAGTGATGCATTAGTCCTCAGCTTATTTGCTTGATGGTGAATTTGTGAAACATTAGGTTAGTTTAGAAAAGAGTCTCAGCATTATGCAATTACGTCAACATCCAATAACCCGGGGGTTCGAGGTATTTTCTCAGCCAACTGAAGTCCTCATTTTGCCAGAAGCAAATCATTTATTTTTATATTTACGCCCCTACATTGATGATGAGGAGACTTTTAGTATAATTAAATTCATGCTCTCAAAACAAAACTGGAATGGTGAGACTAGTGTGCATTATATCTAGTGTTCAGATGTACAAGGGGTGTGGTGGCAGAAAGGCAACATATTGAGGAGGATTGAGAACAGAATTGGTCCAGCTTTCTTCAGAGTGTCAGTATCAGGCTGGTATCAGCATCTGTTTAAAATTTTCAGTTTTCTTCAGTTTGGGAGTGTTGTTTAGCTACAGTGCAAATGCTGAGGTGATTCAGTAGTTTTCGTTGTTTGTTTTTTTTGCTGAGTTACAGGGCAAAAAAGAATCTTGTGTTTGTTTTTTGTGTTTTAGTTTCTGCCTATTGTGTGGACTGCAGCAGTCTTTGTCGTGACGGGAGTCTTCTGACGTGATTGACAGCAGGAGAATGAAGGGACATTAGCCACACCAGTTACAGAGACTCACTTCCTGGAGATGGTCATTTGTCACCCTGTAAAGGGAGGTAACCGGGCTGTACTGCATGAGAGAATGGGTCTGGCTTTTGGTTGAGTTCCCTGTTGCCTTCCAGGCTGAGTTGTAGCAGGATCACCAACCACAAGACCGTTTTTTCCTGTACCTTCAACCCATGTTGCAGGGAATGTGGGACTTGGGTGTTGTGCAACAGACTGCTAGCCCATGGGCAACCCCGTGGTACTAGTCCTCAAGGACAGCAGCTGGCAGTTCTGCATGGAATACCGAAGCCCTAATTTAGTTACCCACAAAAACCTTCCAAGCGTCTGCCTCGCAATAGAGGAGTTCATTTTTTTTTTTTACAGTATCAACTTTAGGTCTTATACTGGGAGGCAGTGTTCATTTTGTCAAAGATAACCATTTCAAAAAAATATTCAACAACAAATAATCCGGTGATAAAGACGAGGTGATAACAGGATAAAATAACCATAAAAAACACACACACACAATCTATCTTTTGTATTTTGTCGATGTATATTCTATAAGATATACATCCAACATTAGCAAGCTAGCTAGTTACATAATATATGTGACAACAGTGCCATCTGGCTCGGTACATTCGATAAATTGAAAACTTGAAAATGGTAAACTGTAAAGTTTTTATTTTTGATGATAAAGTTTTGATAGAAACTACTACTGTGGCATAAGCTTATGAAAGTTTGAGCAATATACATTTTTTAAATATGAATTTTGTTTCTCTTGATATCGAACAATGTAGGCGTAAATCAAAAAAGCGAGAGAAACTTCAGGTTAGCTGCTTGGCTTTTGCTGTACATAACAACACCTGTAGCCCGATGGTATACCATGACTATTTCGGATTCTAGAGAATTATCTGCTATAGCATTTAAACGTATTATTATTTTCAAAAAGGTAGAGACAAAATTCTGATGCTGGCCCCCTTTGTTTGATTTTATTTCATTTAAAATATTATGAATATAAATTTGATCCCAATGGTCAGAGAATGTTGCATGTTCTTTATTCATTAGGCAAATTCATTTGCATTTGAAACCTGTCCGTTGGAGCCTTGTCAAGTGGTTTTCAAACCTTTCCTCAGAGACCCCCAGCCATTCCACAATTAAAATGTTTTTCAGTACTAGCACAACCGATCCAGCAAATAAGCAATACATTCCTAGTTTAATCAGGTGTACCTGGTGTTAGTCCCCTGCGAAAAATTAAATCGCAGACCGCATCACAATTCCATTGAATTCACTCTGGAATGCAGAAGTGTTGATTTCCCGTGACAGAAAGCCTAACTTGTATTCAGAAGACTAAACGCAAGTTTTTAAACATTTAACAAGGTGCTGCAGTGAGAGTTTTGAACACCTAGGTTATAGCAAATTTTGTTGCACTCTTCAGAAAGGAAGATGTGGATTCCCTCCCATTGTAATCATGTGCATTCAACAAATAGTCGCCTGTAAAGAAAATTGTTAATTATGTAAACTTTACTTTGCACATTTACAGATTATTGTTCTTCCAGCACTGCTCTTTCTCTCTTTATAAATAAATTCACAATATTATACAATATAAGACTCCAATATTCCAGCAATTTTCAACAAAATGAACCACAAGATTAAATTAAAATATCCGAGCTCAGTAGGTTTAAGTTTGCTCAACATAATTGTTCTGTAACAGCGTGATAGTGCATTAGGTCGCTAACTCTCTCACAAATTGTTTTATAAATGTAAGACATTAAATAGTCTAACAGCATGTCTGAGAACAGAACTGGCTTACCCCTTGTCAGACATGTAACGTACAAACTTCCTAACAAATATAGGAACACATATGATTGAATATAGGAACACATACGTTTTTTTTATGATAACGTATCAGCATTACCAAAGAACACTACCATTTTGATTGGCACAGTAGTTCTTAATGGATGCTTGCTATGCTAAGAAAACTTTTGAATTTCCACTTTAACTCAATGCATGTGTGTGCTTTCAGAATATGCACAAGTGTCAGAACAAGGGTGAAAGTCACTGGCCATCACGGACCCGACCGTTAGCCGCCTTAGCTCGGCTGTTCTGGCCTGGGGTAGTTGGGGTAGCAGAGACAGCTGAAGCCTGTTAAATCCTACTGATAGTTGGAAGGGTAATACACAGTGAGGGGACTTCTTAACGATATGCCTTATATGTAGCCTTGTCTGCTTGAATGTCAAAAAGTTGTGTTTAAACACAGTATGATATAGGCAATAATTGCCAGTGATTTTCCATGCACCTGTAATAACAGGCCTACGTAGCACACTTGTTCCTTAATAACGGATTACTTACATTCACGCTTTTCAATTCCAACTGTGGCAGCTGGTTGTTACAATATTGGAACAGGTGTTTTGACACGTAGCCTTCAGACAGTAAAATCAGCATGAGAACTAGACAAATATAATACAGAACAGAACCAGTAACTCCCCTTTCTGAAATCATAGGCACCCTGTCCCTTTTTAAACAGCGGCAGACAGGAATCGCACCGGGATTTTCCTGAGGCTTTTATGACCATTAAATACGTACTTATCGTAGCACTCAGTGAGCTAGCCAGTTGCATTATAAGCGACCTGGTCCTGCAGAAATGTGTGGAATATTAGGATGCACAGACGAAAATCTGGATAAAAATTATGATTTCAACACCAGTAACTGCAGCAGCTGTTTTAAAGGTCAGTTTATTTTTTTTATTTTTTTTCTGTCAATGTTTTGTCACATGACTGACACTTGTTGACGGCAGTTGAAAAGGGCATTATATCATCATTTTTTCCCCTTAGGCATTTTTGCCAAATTGGCATTATTTTGCTTAACTCTTGCCCAATATCTTTGATCAAAGAGGGGGCAAATTCAAGAATATTTTTATTATAAAAAGCAAACACTGGAAAAAAATATAACAGACTGAAAAGTATGCTGGACTTTAGTAAGTAAAACAACAGAGTAAATTCTAATACATGGTACAATTTAACATTCAAAAATACATGTGCAATTATTTTACATTTCCTCTGCGGTCACTGACATGCTGAAGAGATACTGTGCAACATTAAAAATACAAACGCACTCTGTACAAAAGATTTGTTTCAACTGAGTTAGCACATCACTGGCCACAGTGTACCATTGTAAGCATGTGTCATTGTGCATACAGACACCATCAACATAGTGACCACACACCACAAGACCCCAAGAGAGACAGGCTCTTTCTCTGCAGTTACTGACTGTAAACAAGCTACTTAATAAGGCATAACGCTAACGAGCCTGGTGGAGTGGCCCAAACAAGGAGCAACAGAAATGGTCAATAAAGGGATAGAAATATATAAAAATCAGACCAGTGCAAATTTTTCATATCCAACTCTGCCTCCAACGAAGTAAACAAGAGTGTTAGAGTATAGATTCATCACACGGAAGCTGTACAGCTCAGACCGACTTTGGAGACTTGGTTATTAACCTAGCCAATTTTACCCAATAGATCATGCAAGCATTGGTCTATTTGAGAAATATATTACAATGTGGAGAAATGTAATACTCAGAAATGTGAAAATCTCTGTTATATTAAAAATATGGTTTTTCACTTGATTATGTGGTGGAAAAGCCATTTTTGTTTCCTAGATCAGATATTTAGCTCATGCCACATAACATCTCAAATAAAGGGCTCCAGTTTTTATTCAGTAAAGTTTCAGTAAAGGTTAATAAGTTAATTTAGCAACATAGTTTGTATGTATAAACCAGGTAAATGCAGTTAAGACAACTGAAATGTTTAAACCAAGTTAAAAAAACAACCAAGTTGAAATCTATTACACTAATTCGGTGATATAGATTTATTCTCTTCCGCAGCCAGCTAATAATTTACCCCCCCACAAAATACCAGTTAACTGTTACTTCCCAAAATATCCTGATTAAGGCTTGCTTAGTCTGACTTTCTCAATGGTACCACGCCATGAATAACAGTACATTTGCAGGGTGAAGATTTTCTGAAGGTTACTCTTTTGACTTAAACTCTTTCCTCTTGTGAGTCTGAAACAAACAATGTAATGCACTGTGCAATGTCTCATAGGACACGGAGCTCTCACTAGCAGCACCTTTAACAGCGCAGAAGTCCTACATAATGTACGGTGGAGGAAAGTCATACAACCATGTAGACCATGTAAACTCTCAAATGTAAGGTCTTAATTCATCACACACACAAAGTGTGCATTTATGTTATCAGCATATGTCTCCGCTGTCCGTTGTCATCTATACCATAGAATGAAGGCCACTTTAATCTGTCCACTGGACACTAGACATACATAAATCTAATTCACTGGATACTTTGACACTTCCTTACTTTCATATTTCAGTAGCATCAGGCAACGGCTTTAGAATATTAGATTGTGGTGCCTCAATATAGTGTGCTAGGTTGCCCAGCAGCACAAACCACAATAACAAGAAAGAGTCCGGTCCCTTCTGCTATAGACTGCAAAAAGCTAATTACGGCAAAGGGAAACCGAATCTTCATATCTTTCAACAGCTCTTGGTGAAGATAAATCAGGGTTTGCATATCTGTGACTAACCTAAATGCCCTCTAAAGAATAGAAAATTGTTAGCTAATGTGAGAGTGAACAGTCATGCTTTCCCAACCATCACTTTAGTACATGAGGGGACTGTCCCTCTCCCATGTGTTTTCATAAGGAGTGAAACTTGGGTGTAATTACATTTAAATAGAGGGAGATTTCAGATTCTGTGTGTTGCATTGTGATGAAAAAAGCATGTGGCTTCAATAATGTGCTGTCTGTTACAGTCAGCCAGACTTTAAAAGATTGACAATTTAAAGGTAATGCGATTTACATTTATTTTTTTTGTTTTTTTTTAAGCTTAGTCAAGTTGTTGCACTTTCGTTTTCAGGGATTGGCCTACAACAGAAACTTTAGGATTTTGCCAAAAAGAACGTAGCGGTCAGAAATTCCAGTGTCCATTTGTCTCTGTGTGGCATAGAAGAGTTTTATAAAACAGCGCAGGAGGTAACTGGTTTCATAATCTCCAACCGTTGGAGGAACAGCAGCCCAATTTCCCAGTTCAGGAAACGTCGTGCAGCACGGCGGCGGGCCTCAGGCGATGCGGTAGTCAAAGGTGTCCTTCTCCATGTAATCGGTCCAGGTGGAGGAGGGCATGCTGCGGTAGGGGTCGAGCAGAATGCGGAAGCAGCGGACGATGAGCAGGCCCAGGAAGATGAAGAGCAGGAAGACGAAGACGAAGGCCGCCTTCTGCTCCAGTGTCAGGGAGGAGGGGACGGGCAGGGCCGCACCAGACGAAGACAGCGTGCTGCTCAAGAACTCTCCCGCCATCTTTGGTGCACCACTTCAATCACCGCTCTCTCCTTCTCTGCCTTCGCAAGACTCTCTGAGTTAGAAGGACATGAAGGCTGTGGCTGGGGACTAAGCTAAACTGGGTCCCTGTGTAAAAAAAATACAAATAAATCACAAATGGTTTTCAGGGCTAAGATAAAAAACTGAATATTAACAGCTATAACCCTAACTATATCTCTTCTATGACTCTGTCATGGAAATGTTTGAAATAAAAGTGATCCTTTACTTAAGCGCCATTCTTCTTGATACTGAGCACAGAATTCAATCTAGTTCATTAACATTATTCTATTGCATTAACATTATTCTATTGCACATTTATTAAATTAAAAACAGCTGAATAAATGTTCCCTTCTGCCGAAAACCTAAAAAAAGAATACTTTATTTTCAAATATAACATGGATGTGCTTAGGTAACTTTACACAAGCATGGCAAGGAGGCAAGTTAGTGCTGCCATTTTCGCTGCACCTCTGTCACTCCCCTCAAGTGTCTGACGGACATAATGTCATTGGTATAAAAAGGGGAAGCATCCAGGAAGCTGCAGTCACGCTCTGTGGCTACTGAAGATTGTCACAGAGATTGAAGGGATCACCTGGGAGTCAATGCAAGAGAAGGAATTAAGGAATGTCTTACGGAGACGACACGGACCACAGACGCCTTTGTCTTCTCCTATCCCTCAGGTGCCTCCTTCCATCATTGTGATTGGACATCCTGTAATCCATCACCATTTTGCCTTACAATAAGTGATGACTTACAGGCATGCAGATTGAACTAGACCTGCAACTGACTGACTTTGTGGGACCTTTTATATATAT
>JAOYSI010042124.1:0-10375 GCA_025775065.1 Hiodon alosoides
CGGGTACTTCGCTTTTGCTGATTCCCGGCGCTTTTTGTAGGAATTGTTGGTGGGGGATGAGACCCGTGCCAGGGCCCTGTGGGTATACAGGGCCCCCCCCCCCCCCACCACCACCACCACCACCACCACCCTGAAGCTGTTGTCTGAGGAAGCCAAAGGGAGCATGAGAAAAATTGGTTTAATCAAATCACGCATCTTCAGTCATCAGTAATCATTAAAAACTCAGTAGTCTGACAAATTAGTAGCTTTCTGGGGCCTTGGGTTCTCAGTGTATCTTGACAGGGGTGCCTGTTCTTAACCAAAGCAATGTCTAAAGAAATATCTGAGACATTACCAGTAGCTGAAAGTTTGCTTATTCAATGTGTGGAGCAGCAATTACCAGAAATTGTGTGTTTGATTGCTAAAAAAAAGGTGTAGCCAGGGTTTTAGTTTCACTGGGTGTGCCTTGAAGAATATTATATCTTTCGACATTTCAAAAGGGCCCCTCCTCATTTATATCGGTGTCCCCAAGTTTAGTTTTTTTTACGCTAGCCCCGTTCTTTTTTTTTCCTTCTGGTTGTTTATGCCAAGGGGATTGCAGACTTACTTCGCATCAGATAACGAAGGACAGATCTATATTTAAAGGCAGCTTATGAGATGGTCCGAGCACTTCTGAGCGCATCTCTCCTTTCCGCCGAACCCTATCCCCCACGGAGTTCTGAAAATTTCAACGCTTTTGAAACAAAAGGGCAGGCCCCCCAAATCTCATGGGGGACCCCATTCTCCCCTTTTGGAACTTCATTCTTTTGAAAAAGGAAAAACTAGACGTCGTGACCTGTACTTTATTGATTCTTTAGCACAGTCTTGAATTTTACTGGAAACCGAGAGCGGGGGGGGGGGGGAGGGGGGAGAACCGGTTATGATGGATTGATAAAGTGACCACTGAAATCTTTGCACGCTAAAAGATTAAATGCTGCAATTTCCTAGCGCTGTGTTTTTTTCCCCTCCGTCTCTTCTCCGTATTACTTTGATGAGAATCGCAGGTGCGGGGTTCCCACGAGACTGGGATGAAGCATTTCAAAACTGCTTCTGATGCGAGCGTTGTTTCATCCCTCGCTGTATTCTACAGTTTATGAATTTTAATAGCATTCAATCATGACAACTCTGCAGTGTTCTCTATCTCCTGAAGTAATGGGTACAAACCACTAGAGAGTTCACACTCAGAAGTATTTTGAGAGCCCCAAAGGGGGTTCTGGCACCTGTAAAAATAAATAAATTAACAAAAATAACCTGGACAGGGAAATATTATCGCAAAACAAGACTTTGACCATAGACCAAGCCACACTATCACATTAATGTCCCCTCCATTGCCAGGCAGCAACTAGATAATAAAAAGAAACTTTGCTAAGCTCTTCAACTTTAATGCTGAAAAAAAAAAGCCTTGAATTGCAAATTTGCCAGCGTTTGTTCCTCCAAATGAGAATTTGATTGTGTCTAGGTTACCCGCTTTTCTGTTATCCCCCTTAATTACAATTCGCAAGTCAGCTAAGTGCAATGACAAATGCACCTGCTTGGTAATGCACTCAGGTAAGCTGCATGAAGGAAGATCTCTGATCTTGCTGATTAGTTCTCTCCCTGGCAACAATCTGACCTCTCACATTTGTGAGAGCAGATTCTGGAAAAGGTCCTCTAATGAGCCCTGCCACTTCCTAGCCTGCCTTGAAAGGAAATGTGCTTGGTTGTTGTATTAATTCCAGAATTGTGAGATTATCGTCTATGCATGGTGTTTAGGCCCCTGTCCATTTAAAGCACCGTTTGTACCTTACTTTGACTCTTCATCCTTGAAGAGAAGTCCCCCGCATTTGCACAATCAAACCGGTGGAACGGCTGCTTCAGTTTTCCCTGTTCAAATCCCTTTTCAAAGCATTGATTTTTTGTTTGTTTGTTTTTCAACACATGAAATTTGCTTTTAAACCTATGATACTGCTTTATGAATTGCCTGATATGGCGAGGAATAAGTCTTTATAGACCTCATAGTAACTTCAGAGAGTCTGTTCAGCCCTGTTACTTTATCCACTTCTCCCCACCGTCGCCAGCCCACAATGCGGGCCATGGGTGCATTGCTTTCTACACATGTTTATTTTTAGGTGGCATCTTCAGTAATTCTTCTCTTGTTTGCAAAAAAAAAAAAAGAATAAAAAACGAGACACAGTAGGAGTTGTCTCTCTCCCTCCCAGACTCGTAGCATTGCGGCGTACCCCACACAGACGGTAAGTTCCAAGCTAGCTGAGAGCATGGCGCTATTAATGAATTGTCCAGTGACAGGATACCTCCACAAAGGATTCAAATTTAATCAATGAATGCCTAACTTTTTACCAATTCCGAGATGCATATTCTATTGTCATGACAAATCCAGTAAAATACAGGAAACCAATGACTGAACATGAAGTGCCTTGCAAAAGTGTTCACCCCCTTCTGGCTATACTGTAGAACAACAATAGATTTTTACATATTTTGTTCAAGAATATCACGAAAAGAATTTTCTCAAGGTATCTCGGGATGGTGTGGGATTGCTTATGGACAGCAGGCCATCGATTCTCAATTCCAGGATTCAAGTCAGGACATTGACAGGGTCACTTAAAGATGTTCACTTTGTCGTTCTGACAAACACTTGAGTGTACCTTCAGATTTGTGCTTTGGGTCATTGTCCAGCTGAAAAGGTATTTTTTCCCCTTTATGAAGCACATTAAAGTGGGTTTCAAACTGTTTAGCTGACAAAACTTACCTCCAAAATGATCAGTATTACCGAGCATTGCTATGTAAATAGTTGTTAGAAATATTTATCCACAAAATATTTATATTTTGATCAGAGGGGATGAATGGTTATACCATTATATGTTTGGACCTAAATCTGTGTAGATATGTGAGTATATAAACCTGTATAGATGTATACACATGGTGTCTACAGGACATATCCACCCCCACCCCACGACAGATATGTATGCTTCTATTAACCTCCCTGATTTTAACATGTAACACGACGAACTGTGTAAACATCAGTCTGTCACAGCTCTCCCCCCCCCCCCCCTCATTACTGGCAGCCGGGAGATTTGGCCTCAGGATTCTGCAGTGCGTAAGACATCTGGAGAGATTGGTGTTGGCCATGGTGCGGCCGCCTTTCCTTCCAGCAAATCCCAGTTCTCAGCTTCCCAGTGATCTCTCGGTGGCAAATACCTCCTTTAGACACTGTGTATGCTTCCATCAACCTCGCTGGACATCAGGTTCTCTAAAGTGCACTGGACACGACCATGCTCTAAATGCTGTTTCAGCAAGGAAATGGTTAACGCTTGGAATGGGCTGTTTCATGGAAGCGCTCTCATTTCATCTTTTCTTTCTAGAAGCCTGTTTCCTTTTTCTTTCTTTGGATAACGAGGTAACGGCAATCTTGCCAGGTGTGACTTGGAGCGCAGTGATTCGCCAAGGGCCACGTAAGGGTGGATGCTAGTTAAAGATGGCCCAGTGGTGCTAATGATCCTCTCAGCGGCTCAGTCTCAGATGTGCAGAACACACGACTGCTTAAACGCGTAGCTGACGCATATAATTATGTAGACACAAGACAATGGTGCGCGTTCCTCAAACAGAAGACAGTTGCTCCACTGCAAATTGCGCACCAGGCTCAACAAGCAGCCTTGTTTAAAACATTCACACAGCATGGGCTCCAGGAAGGTATCATCTTCGCCCCCTCCCCATTCCACATCTGAAGGATAAACAAACTAGTGGTTTACCGAAGTGGTACTTTTAGAGTGTCTAAAGACATGCCAAGCAGCTATAATAAAACCGTATTGATTGCAGAGTGAGGCCCGATTCAGTCAATCTCCAGTCAATACTCTAAATTGTACAATCATGATATAGCGGATTTAAAAGTAATAATTGCCTAACCTCAGAACCAATCAAACTGCACTGGAAGCTGTACATTTTCTGATCACCTGGCAGTAGCTGGCAACAAAGAACCACAACCACACAGCATCACTCCCACCCTCAAGGTTATCCGTTCAAGGACAATCAGCCCAAACGGCGTGTTCGATTTCCAGCCAAAAGCTAACGGCTTATAAACTGATTGCCGATGTTGAGGAGCCCTTTTCAAGCTCCTCCGTGTGGTAAGGGGCTAATCAGCCATGTTTGTAATTCATAGTACACCACAGATTATTGTTGCATTTGCTTAAATTAGTATATTAAGGGTTAAGGTATTAATGCATAAAACTGTTGCACTGCAGTGAACAATAATATTTTGAAGCCATTTTCTGTCATTTCTTTCACAAGTAATAAGTAATTCCTAGGTTTTTATGTTAATTGATCTCACTGTTATATGTCACATATCAGCGTATTTATTTTGATAAATACATACATCCTTGAAAATGTAAGACAGTCAGTGTCCAAACTTTCCAAACTATTTTCAACATTCTAAGCATTCTATTCTGTAGTTTGTAACTAGCTGGGGTTAATAACCAGGAAACAGTACAAAAAGGAAGGATTTTACCATATAACCCATCATGCTTTATGATAGTAAATGCTTTTCTAGAGTTTCGCATAGCACGGACATAATTTTTGCTGTCAGAACAAGAGTTTGCATTATCGGCAGACGTTTCATAGCATGAGAAGATGTAATTGCTTTTTAGTGGTGCCTGACTATTCAGGTGACAAATCGATAGGCTCAAAAAACTATCCAGCTATGTTGGTGTTTCAATGGAATTTGAAGCCCATCGTGCTAATAGACAAATTTTGGACCCTATCATTTATAAATATGACATTATAATTGGATCTAACACTGCAATGACCGCACACCATGTGATTCATTGCATGTTGCACATAAAACCACAGTTTCAACTCATTTTTTTAGCAGCTGTGTATAATTATCAGATGTGTGAGTGATGTGATTTGACCTTGTTGTGACTCCTATTAAAAATGATAGGTCGACGTTTGATTTTGTGAGCGCTTTGCCAAACTGTTTTTCAAGGCAGCGATTGATGAACTTCCCAGAGAACGCTGATTTGCTGGAGCAGAGGGAAATTAGATGGCTTTATTAAGTCCTTTATCAGAAACTAAAATGTTTGTCTTTCATACAAGGCAGATCAAATTGACAAAACTGACAGTCTCAGAGTTACACTTAAAACGGTTGAAGTAATTGTGAATTACGAAGTTTAAAGCTGGACTGGGCTGTCTTGTCTAAAACAGACTAATGCATTTTAACCTCCATCATGCCAGTTTGGCAGTGGGTATTATTCAAAAACAATCCTGAAACTGGTTCTTGTGTGAAAATGATAAATTAATCAAAAACCTAAAAACTCATACTTCCCCAACTAGCAAGCAGCTGGAATTCAACCGTGCCTGAAAACCCAATTAAAGACGAGTGTCATTTGATAACCATTCAACAGAACCTCGGTGTGAGTGGTAGCCTCTGACTGATATTGAACGATTAGACTTTGGCCATTAAGTTAAGATGGGGCCAGAATGCAATTACTTGAGCGCTATGCATGGCAAAGGCCCCAGAGCTGGAAAGCTTGGCCAGGCGAAAGCTTGATTGCAGCAGCCCCCGAGAGGCAAAACCTTCTGTTTGAGGTGGCAGAGCGGCTTTTTAAAATCAAACTAAATCTTACAACTTCCAAACGCTGTGCCATGCTAGCTTTCTAAGATATTACGATCTTTTTTGTTGTTACACAAATACACCAGGATGGTTCGTTATTCTGTGATCTGCACTCGACGCTGAAATGTACCAGGACTGAATCCTTTGCTGTGCGCTAACGTGCACCAGGGTTGTGTAGTCTGAACACGGAACCAATCCCACAAGGGCACGTATGACTGCACGTGCCAGTAGTTTATTTTGGCTACACTGGATGGACTGTGACATTGTCAGAGAGGGGTCTGACAACCTTTCAAATTCACCGCAGACAGAGTACTGAAGCGCCGTGGCAACGACTACCCAATCTTCATTCAGGGAGACGAGGAGCCAGAAATGTCTTTGGCCATACACGGAGTTCAGCATGCGGCATTGGGAGCGCCCCCATTATCCAGACCGTGTCCCTTATCTGCCGCTTGACCTGGCATTTCCGACAGACGCAAGTGCAATGAATAAGCCTGGCCTTGGAATCACAGGGAATAAAAACAAACAGCTGCATGTAGACTGGGCTAAGTGCAGCGGACTGGAAATGGAGAACTAGGGCCAACTCTTAATTACTGTCTTTGCGCACTCAAGTTGCAACAATTTCAAGTGTGCAATCCTGACTTGCAGCCATGGATGCAATTAATTGTGGTTTCAATTAACTTTTCCAATACTTCCTATAGAGAGGACCTCTGATCTGGACTGTTAAAGATATTTGCTTTCAGTGGATGTAAACTGCTTGTACGCATTATTTTCTGAGTAGTCAAGTGTGAAATAGAAGTAAACAATGTGTAATTACTATGTTATCATGCTTAGTTATACTGTACTTAATGAATAACACTTCCAACTTTTAATAACACTAATTTTGCATAAGTACATATTTTTTGCATATAAGTATTTTCACAGTAATTGCTATGTTAATACTCAGTATTTAGAGACACCTAATGTGGTTTTAGCAAAACTTGATCTCAATGTGCATTGAACACTTTATTGAGATTGCAGCTGCTCTAGATAGGAAACCAAAGTATAGCTAGGCATTTTTTACACTCATATTTGGTATTTAAAATGTACTGGAGATAATGAAAAAAATGTAATCTTCGGAGTAAAAATGCTTGATAAGACTGTGGAACGTACCTGGTAGCCACGCCCTCGAGCTGGCAGACAATGGAATGGCAGCATCACTGAGAGGGAGGGCCACGCCCTCTAACATCGGACCTCATTGCGCACATGAGTGTGGTTTCACTAATGGTTATCACACTCAGGTGCCAACATTAAGAAGCCCTTTAAAAAGCCAGCAAATCTGGGGGGCAAAGCCCTACAAAGACCAACATACAATTTTATTACCCATATTTATTTCTAGATTAAACGTTTCTCCTTTACTGAAACATAAAGCATCTTTCTCCAGTTTTTACAAACCAGGAAGTCATCGTTCCTCCCTAAATGGTCCCAGAGAATATGACTGTGAAAAAATGTGCACTTTTACGATATCCAACAAACCTAGGTTCTCCATATTTGAACTTCCAACCAAATTTTCCAGAAGCGCCGCTGTAACGGGCTGAAACATGATGTTGGGTAAGCTCTGATTAACATCCCTGTTCTGTATGGTAGCGTACCAGATAGAGGTAAGTGAAAAGTGAGAGAATAGACCTTATACTTTATGCTAGCCAAAAGGCAAAGAAGTGATGTATGTAATTGATAAGTTATCACAATTAATGTGATTAAATTCTGGTCCAGTTTATAATGAGTTTTATTTTTTTTGGCTTTTAAATGAGGGTGGTCTATTGTCAAAACAGCACCATTAATTATTGCAATAGTCACCCTAAACAACTTAATATATTTCTATTTTTTTCTGAATAAGTAGGCGTTATGTTTTCACTAGCGCTCCTACATGCCTCCCTTAACAATTATCCAATATTTCTGTCTTATAACCGTTCGCCCTAAAAGAAAATGACAGTTAGCACAAGCACAAACAAGCATTTCACGGAACACAAACTTCTGATGGATGCACACTTACTGATGTCATTGATGGGTAATCAAAGAAATAGCATGTGGATATGAAATCTGAAACATAACTAGAAGATGAAGAAAAAAAAAAGGCTGGTTAATTCAAAATAACTCAAATTCAGCGGGGAAATCTGAAAAGTTTTAGTATGTGTTGAATTATTGTTGCAGTGATAATGAAAGATGGGAGCATCTTAATGGGGTTTGACCACTGTGACCAGTGGGAAATTCTCTCTGTATGCCATTCCAGGTGCGTTATTTTACGGCCATTGTTATCACACAATTGGTCAAGTAAATTAAAGCTAAATGAAGCGTAATGCAGATACAGAATAGATTTTGGTATGAAATGTACATCAAATTTCTTCGTTATTTTTCAGGGCACCCTCACAGCATTCCGTATCGTCGCTCTGTAGTGCATCAGCAAATGGCTTCAGCAAAGATAATGAGATTGTATGGGCATAACCTTAAAAAAGTATTTTCCCCCTGTCTGACTTTCTGCGTTTTTCATACTTTTGACAGATCTTTAACCAAAACCTAATTTATGATAAAAGGAACTCTGACTGAAAACATGACACAAAATGTTGGTACTCGCTTCATTTATTTATTAAATTAAGCTATGTAACACCCCTCTGTGTGAAACCAATCACCCCCTTTACATTAACAAACCTTTAGCAACATTAACTGCAGCAAAATGCTTTCATATTATTGGTTAGTCTCTCACAGCGCCATGAAGGAACTTTTGCCCACTCCTCTACGATGAACTGCTTTAACATTTGTACAGTTTCAAGCATTAACTACTGGTTTCAGGTCTTTCTACAACATCTGAATGGGTTTTCTGTCTGGACCTTGACTAGTCCATTTCTAATAGGCTCAGGGAAGGGTGGCCTAACATTCTCCTGTAGAATTCTGATGCAGAGCAGAATTTACATTTTCTTCAATGATGTCAAGGTGTCCATGGTCTCAATACAGCAAAGAATCGCCAGATCATGACACTTCCACCACGATGCTCAATCGTTGGTACCTTAACATGGAGTGTAGTGCTTGGAATTTGCCAGATATAATGGGGAACGTGTCGGATAAAAACGTAACCTGTCCATACAAAATTGTTCCAGAACCACGGAGGTCCTTTTTTGGCAAACTTGAGACAAGAATTCATGTTCTTCTTAGTGAGCAGTGACAAGCATTCATGTTCTTCTTAGTGAGGTTCTGCCTTGCTACTCTGCCATGAATCCAAATTTTCCCAGTCTCTTTATGATGCTGGAAATATGAACAATGACCTGCAGATGTTGAATGTTGTTCTAGGGTTCTTGGACATTTTTTTTTCCCCGACGCAACCAAAATAAGCATGTAATTTTGCTCCTCCCTGGACCGACTAATCCAATCCAGTCCTGGGTAGATTGACTTTTATCCCAAACTTTCTCCATTTGGACAATTGTGACTCTGTGTCTGTGGTTAGGTGGATCAACGGAGGCATAATGGCTTTAGAACCCTCTGAGACTGATTGGCATCAGCAGATTTATTCTGGAGGAATTTCTTTTGATCGTGGCAAGCTGTACTCCCTAGAACCTGTGTGCTGATGACTTCACTCTGATGGTAAGGGCTCAAATTAGTCAGAATTATATTCTGCAGGATTGGCCTAAATCAGGCCTGATTGTTAACCAAAGCACTCAAACATCTTACCCTAATTATCCATTTCATTGGATTGAGTTAACTAGGGGGAGAATTACTTTTTCAAAACCTTAAGATTGCATGTTTGATTACCTTGCACACCCAACAAATGAGAGAACCACACTTTAGTGTATTTTTTTTTTCTCTCAGACCTCTAAATACTACTGTAACCGACAAAAAGATTTGACCAAATTCAATGTGAAAAAAGTGCAACAATGCAGAAAATTAGACAGGGTGCATGTGCTTTTTCATGGTACTGCATTTATTTATGTATGTATTTCCATTTTTGTTTTAGTGCGATATCATGAATAAAAAAGTGATGTAGTACAACTTTGTGTAAGTATTTCAAAGTCACTAACTCTTCATGTTTAACAGGTACCTGTTAAAATATAAACAATCCATCAAAACATAAGTGCTGCATTATTGCACTCTCATAAGGTTTTAATTAAGGCTCAGTCAATCTCATTGCTTACTATTACTTAGCCTTTATTACGGTTTCACGGCATGGATTGATGATCTTGAATGTACTTTAAATTGCAACATTATTAATGCTCTGTTAACCTTGCATTACTTTACAAATAAGTTATTGTGTCTACTGTGAAGGCATTAACATTTTTAAATTCCATCAACACAAGCACAAAGTGATGGTCACAGGTCATGTGGTACTAATAATAGCCTCTCGTTATTGGGTGTTAAGCGACTTTGATAGCCTCTTGCTCGTTCTCTGAGACCAAGCAGGTATTTAGGAAGAAATCAGTTATTTGAAACAAAACAAAGGATCTGAAAGCCAATTCTTTATTGCTTTATTCTGAAGTTTAAATAGAATACACATTCACAAGGGTTGACAACAAAAAAAAAAGGGAGATAGTCAGATTGTTATGCTGTCGGTAGGTAGGCATGTTGGGAAATCTTTGATAAAAAGGAACCAAAAAATACCGAAAATGAACATTAATAAGGTTGTAATGCAGAATATTAAAGTGGATACAGAATTGATGAGTGGAGGGTCGAGATCATCAACAATCCTGCTTAAGTTTGAAGTATGGTTGTGTGATTTGCTTTCATTGGCATGTT
>JAOYSI010042124.1:10475-27959 GCA_025775065.1 Hiodon alosoides
TTTTTGTAGTATTCCCTCATTCGGTTCAGTCATTGAGCTAAGGAGAGTTTTGTTTCCATCTTTCAACATAACCAATACTACTTTCTGCGACTGAGGGAGGAGCAGCTGGGTCTGTGGATAATGGTTCCAGGCTTTCATTGGCATGTTTTTTTGTAGTATTCCCTCATTCGGTTCAGTCATTGAGCTAAGGAGAGTTTTGTTTCCATCTTTCAACATAACCAATATTACTTTCTGCGACTGAGGGAGGAGCAGCTGGGTCTGTGGATAATGGTTCCAGGAAGGTGGAAGCCCAGGAATCAGGCTAATTTACCGTGGATCTTTGACCCTGAAGTTGAAATGAACAGATGGGCATGTCTGTAGGGCATGAGGGCAGTGGCCGGGTCTGCTATTAGATCAATGTGTATGGTTGTCAAAATCTGACAATCCTATAGCGTGTACCTTATGTGACTGAGGTCCATTCTGTGTAGTGCCTTGAACAATGTTAATTTAATGCATGAATTGCACTTAGTGGGGGAAAAGAAAATGTGTGTGTTGGACTTGGGATTGTCTTCCCTGATGTGTAGGGCAGTAGTTTCTTTCAAAAGGAGGGTGAGATCCCATGGCCATGGACAATAGAATCCTGTATGTATTTTTGAGAATTGATTTTTTGGTGTTTAAGAGCGTGATGTATTGAAGTGTGTTAGACGGGGAGTACAGAAAGACTGCAACGGTTAGCATTGATTTTGGTTCTTAAGGGCTTCTCTGGGATGAGGGTGTTGCGACTGACGGGGATTTAAGCAACTGTATTTTTTCCTTTAGAATGACAAAACTAAATAAAATTATTTACACACAGGTGGTGAAAGCATTATTCCTCTTTATTTCCAGGTAGGAAACGTAAATGGCTTATAATTGATTTAAAACATGGAGTTAAACTTGAGAGCAGTGGAGGGGAACGGAAGACAGAACACGTTTCCAGAGTTGATTTATGTTTTTGTTTTTTTGCTCCCTTGCTGTTAACCTCAAATCGTTTTTGTTTTTTTTTACCGGCTATGGTTCTTTAGGATTTTATTTATATGGAGAGGTCATTTTTGAAAATATCACAGAGATGGTGCTACACGTGAGTGGTCTTGTGTTTGGCCAGTCCAATTAATGCTAAACTATAATTAGGTTCCAACGAATAAATTAAGAAAGGTGGTATGCTACTAGAGCTTTGTTATCTTAGTGTTTATGGAATGTGGTTGTTATATTTTTCCATAAAAATGTCATATTAATATACTTAGGTAATTATTCAAATAAGAAGCAGTTAAAGAGGTAGACGGGGGTCAAAAAATGTTCTCTCTTCTGAGGAGTAGAAAATAACATTTTAATTTGGATTCAATTAAAAACTTTATACCTAAGTATTTGGAACCAGATGCCTACCTCTGACCTTCGGCTTCAGTATCTCATTTTTTTTCTTATTGTTGGGCTAGAGACTTTGTTAAAGTTGCTAATGAGACCTAGCGATATTAATGGCTATGAACATTAGTAGCTGAGCAGCAGTCTAGCTCTACATTAACCCTACGTGCCCAACAGCGGCAGACGTTCTTTATTTTGTTGAAGGACCTCAACCTTGGATCTAGACCCCCGCGCAACGCAGATGGTGGAGCGCACTTAGAAAAATAGAAATAGAAAATTTTACCACGCGTCTGTGATTATGGCAAACCAAACATGCAATGATGCCCTGTTTACTAGGATTCCACAAGGAGAAAACCTCTTCTGTCCGCCAAGTTAATTTTGTGTTGCGGAACATCTGTATCATGATCTGAATATAAACGCATTTGCTAGGCTAAATGTTGTTCATTAAATGGGATTGACAGGCTCTCCACAGCGAGATGCAGTGCTAATGTAGGCTAACACAAACTGCTCTGCGTTTAGATTGATGGCTGTCTTATATTATCTGTTGAATACAATTTGGCTTTGTGTTAAGAATATTTCTACCCAGCATCTCTGATCCGGTTCACTTACTTATTACGGATGTTTCAATTATGTCAATTCTGTGCTGTGGAACGCGGGGCTAAAAAACCAATAAGGATTAGGAGCACCTTGCTCAAAGCTAAAGACTGAATTTGCTCAAAATTTCTGGCCTGCCTATCGACTTGGTAGCCATCACCACCCCATAAAATGTCAAGCTGAGGACAGCCCCCGTTATAGGTCCCCCCAGTTTCCCCACAGAAAGGGGGGAAGGCATTTGCCAACCCAGGCGGCGGTGGAGGGAAATGGCAAACGGCAGAAGGGAGAGCCTGCGGGGCGGGGGAAGGGGCGGTGCCAGGCCAAAGACCGTCTGCACCCCCGTCAGACGTTGTCGGCTGACTGGACCACTTCATTAGTGCACACCATACGCATGGAAACGTGTGAGAGTTGATTGCAATTAATTTAGCATCTGTCACAGTTTACTGAGCAGATCTTTAAAAGCATTTCTTCTTCTTCCTCTTCATCTTCTACTGGTTGGTTTGCAAAATAAAAAAGAAAGGGTTCAACTGAACAGCAGCAGAGCAGGAAACAAACAGGGTGCAGGAACGTTACCACAGTTAACGTTCAAGTGCCTTGTGTCTGTGCATGAAGTTCAGACTCACAGATATGGTTAATTGTCTTCTTCTGCAGCCTTTATCTTTATGCACGGTATAAAGTTTTCACAATACTAAATAATAGACGTACTGAGAAGAAAAGGAAGTATTTGCAATCCGTTAAAAGAACAACAAAAACCAGTCACCAAGACGCATCACTTTGATGACGCATCCTAGGATGATTGAAACCGGGATGTTCAAGTGGTCAATGACAAACTAGGTGGCAATACAGCATTTTGTCTTTTAAAATACATTATGTATTTATTTCTTGCTTTGCTTTTTTCCGAGTCTGCTCCTGATTTTCGGTTGTAAACACTTCTATGTAAGTACCCATCTATATTTACAAAATAGCATTGCATCTTTGAACTGCTGGCAATCCGGAACTTAACTGAATGGTGACGAGTGCCGTTGTCATGGAAATGGCAAGAATTTATGCTATAATAAATTGTATATACTTACGGCACCAGCAGCTATTAAATGGGCTATGTTCATCTTATTGCCTACACAATTTCAGTTCATTTTTATTCTCAACACACAATGCTGTTGGCGTGTAATTAATATCTTAGTTGCCAAGCAAAGCCTCGCACATGGATCCTGGACCCAAATGCAATTCCACACCCCACCATTACTGCTGCTATATGGATATGTTTTTGTTGTGTGCAATTGAGCTGGGCCGGATGTCATAAGCCTTTCACTCTTTGGGTCTCCATCCCTTGCTTCAAATTTTAAATTCTTAAACTTGGATTCTTACCAGGTCATCTGATGGGCATTTTGCACAAAGCCGGTCGTGATTTTTAACAGAATGGGCATCAAATGGATTTAACTGTCAGATATTGCATGTACTCTGCCAGCCTCCAGCGGTTCACTCAAATCATCTCCCCGAAGATGGGTACCTGTGGCTTGACCCATTTAGCTGTCATTTCCAATAAGAGGACGGTCTCCGAGACAAGTCGATTTGAGCGGTATCTGCGGCGTACAGTCGCGTGGCTCCCTAAAGCCCCCAGGAACGATTACTATGTAAATCGCTTAAGAACATTGTGGATCAGACCCTGCTCCCAGTGTGGAGCCTGTGTATCCCTCCTAAAGTCGCCACTATCGTGTTGTGTTAATCACTCCCGCAGTCACTCAAATCGAGGATTTTAGCACATTTTAGCCGCCGCTTCAAAGCTTTGCAATAGGTAATGTGGAAATAAGCTCGCCGCAGATTGTGCCGAGTGAGTGTTTTAGTCAAAAGCTGTTTTTTACCCTCTGAAAAATGACACTTTGGATTCAATTCAACTGCCGTAAGGTTTTTGAATGGAAAACGTTAAGGAAATGTTACATGTCTCTTTTATTCTATTAATAATGACGGTTGTTGTTACTGAAAATATTAGCAGCGCTAATGGCGATGAGAGAAAAAAGAGCAATCCACAAACCACACATGAATGGCGACTGTTATGAACCTGCGATGTATAAAATCCCAAATAAAAGAGACAGGCCAGAGCTAATTAGTCACATTTATCTGCTGAATTAGCCAACCAGAAAATGACAAGCTTGAGGGAATCACCTCCATGGAAGAGAGAACAGTCATCCATGACAAGACCTGCGTGTGGCCCGGGCTTTATGAGTAAAAATAAAACCATGCATTTACATAACTCTGAACAATCGACAATCTATATATCATAAATTATATTTTATCTATATATTTTGGCCCAGCGCTGCTAGTTTTTTCTATTTTTCTATTCATGAGCATTCAGCATCCATGAGTAATATTTTTATATATACATATTTATATATCTGTATCAGAACTCTGACTGGGACAGTTTTTGATGAGGACGCACTAGCATTATCATAAGTTTGGGGAACCGTCATTAGAAGGATCAACCCAGTCTGGGTTCAGAGATTAATATCCTTGAAACAATAACCACAGGCATTGCCACCATGATGGAGAGAGCAATCTCAGACCGGTGAGCAGCATTTCAGCACAACGGCCGTGCATCGGGAATAAATTGCAATGATACAACCTATGAAGTGAAGCCCTTCCTGGCAAAGAGTATTGAGAAACAGAGATAAAGCTAAGAAGGTTTGTGGGAGGATTGAATTAGCAATTAAATTGCTGTGTTTTTGTTAGCAGAATGTTCCAGGCAAGGGGAAAAACAGAGGAGCGACGAAACCTTCAATCCTATTATTCATTCTAGGAAACATAATAACTTAGACAAAAACCAACATGCAGAAATACATTTTTTAGAATACTTGTTTAAGAGTACAAGAATACTTGTTTGAATGAATCTCTAGATTAAACCAAACTAAAAAGATGTTTTCACATGAATCATTTAACATCGAAGCATTTTGATTTCATTTTTGATTTCTGGATTAATGGACTGTGGTATCTGTGAAAGGTGAATTCTGAAGATGAGTCTCTGCTTTTTTGTACCCGATAAAAGTTGAAAACAGAGAAAGCTCTCACCATGGTAACCAGAGTAACTCGACATATGCCTCTTTACTGGCAGTGAAGAATCAAAGAGCAACTCTGTTTGCTGATAAATATGTTTTTGCCTGAATTCTGATTTAATAATTTTTTCTTTGATAAATTGAAGAGCTTTAATTAGAGAGGTAAGTACCAGGCAGGTGAGGCCAGTCATTATTTTAGTTGCAGGAGTTTGTGTTGCGTGATTTTTTTATTTTTTATCCTTAAAAAGCCACTTGTAATGATGGTCATGAAGAAATGTTCTTCTGTCTCAAGCAGCCCATAATTATCTAGAACGACATTCAAAATGATTAGCCCACTTCCTAAACACAGAGATTAAGCTTTTAGAATTCACTTATCAGGAACAAAGGGTGATGCGATCCCCAAAACTTAGGTAAATTATAGAGAGTTGGTTCAGGGAGCCAAATGAATTAATTTAGAGGGGTGACGTAAATATCGATGTCGGGGGGCCCCGGCAGCGTTGGGGGGGGTGGAAAGTGTGGGCACAGCATTAAAACGGTTGAGGTTTGGCATGCCAGCATGCGCACAAGTGGAGGTCACATCCGTTGCAGGCACTGCCAAAATCCGCTGCCTCTTCTTAGACTTCAGGCTGCGATGACCAGGGGGCGGGGAGTGGGGAGGTGTTCAAAGAATTCCCTGCAACAACGAATCCTGTCCAGATATGTTTGTTTGAATATTTCACAATTTCTATTTGCAAGGGCAGCTGTCGGAAACTTCAAATTCTGATATAATTGGAGAAAACGATGAAAAAAAAATTGAGCTACGTCGCTCGTGGGCATTCTCTACACCTTTATCACTTTGGAAACCTTGAGGTTCTCAAAGCCCACATGGACTCCCTCAGAGGACATAGAAAGTGTTTGTTTTATGCAAAAGGTCAAAACAATGTATGACACCGCTGTGCAAAGTATATTAGCAATTCATGTGTTTTATTAATTTTATTCAAGACAAATGTCATCCAACTCCATTAATGATTTTGTTTCTGTAACGGGTTAAAAAAAATAAACACCATAAAGACATAAATATATATATAAAAACATTTTGAAGGTCAGACGCAAAACAGTTTGGTGAAGAATATTCATGTTCCGCTCTACGAAGAATGTGCGTTGTGTGTTTTATCGCAATGGAGAGTGCACATTTGTTTCTTTACATCCATCCGGTGACCCCAAAGCCACAGGTAAATCCAATAATTATGCTAAATGCTTTGAAACATCTGATGGCACTCGGGGAAACAACGGAACGCAGCCTTGGGTTCTCATTCAAATGCTGCTATCAAGCAATTAGAAGGACAGGAGGCTTTTTAAAAGAAGAAAAAAGGACCAGTCTGAAGATTACAATGCAAAAAAAGAGTCATTCTCCAGTAAATCCCTGTTGGTACAACTATTGTGTATTTGGATTTTCAATCCTAATTGCATATCTTTAAATATGATGCTTGTCGATAAAGAGGTTCCTTTCTTCAGGCGTGTGTGATGGGGTGACATTAAACAACTTTGGCACGGATCTGTAATTTAACAGCCATTTATCAGCTTCCGAGAACACAATGATCAGCTCATTGTGATTTTTCCTTTTAAAAGTGTGTCTTTTAGTGCCAAATCAGGACATTCCCGATTTCTTTTCTGGGCTTTACCCATTTATAAAGCTGGGTATATTCTGGAGCAACTTGTGATCGCCCTCAAATGTACAACAGCCGAAGCCTTCCCAAGATGTAATACTGTTACTGCTGTGCCAACGGCTGCAACTTCTGCAACAGCTGCCATCAGCAGCAAAACTTGTCGCACTGTTTTGAGTTGCTGCAGTCTAAATTCTGATTGGCTCAGATGAAGACCTCTTTGTAGAGGTTCAAGTTGCCGTTGAGGCATCTCATTTGCATTAGGAGAAAATTACTTTTTTAACTTTCTTTCTTTCTTAGATGCATACAGAAAGGCCCAAAAACTTTGCTTTGACACAGTCTGGCCCTCTCCACCAAGCAGGCAAAACTAATTTATCGGCCAGGTAAACGTTTTCTTTATTATTAATTTATTTTATTTAGTGATCCAGGCTTTATTTTGGTCTGATTTGGTGTGAGACCTTTGTACGTCCCTTTGAAAGAAGTATAAAAACAACAAATTCTCCACAACAAACAATTCAATACAAAGCAGAGTGATCGCAGTAAGTGATGTGGTGATTCTAAATTTGGTCTCGCATCCCTGTCCCCTGGGAGGTCCCATCTGTCATTTCTTCACAGTCCATGTGAAGTTTATACATGTGTTTTGTGTTTGTGTCATTTTAAGGCCTCCCCGAAATGGGCAGAAGGCTGCAGCATAGGGGGGCGCGAAGGGAGAGGAGGGGGTCTGCTCATTTGCCTTTCAAAACAGGAACCCTATGGAGAGAAATGGAATCTCATAGCGTGCCGAGTTTGATGTCCTGGCATGTTTTCAGTCCAGTCTCGCGATTAGGGGCTGGGGGCTTGAGAGAATGCGCCGGGCAGAAGTTAAGTAACACGCGGACAGTCGGAGACACATTCCTTCTGTTTACCACGGCGGGGGTGGGGGGTATGTGGACTTGACAGTAGGTGTTCATTACGCATTCCCTTAAAACTCCAGTCCTTTGATTTGCAGCACAGTTATCCGACACAAAGTATTTTTTGTCCATTTTGGTGTATAATACATTTTTGTATCCTCTTTCATATGGAAGGACTGTGGGAGAGCTATTAGTTTTTTCTACAAATGTCTTCAGTTAATGTATGCCTCTCATCTTTCGCTATAGCTGCACCCACACACGTCCTCCGAGGCACACATGTAGCCGTTTGACCTTATTGTTCTTAACTGAAACTCTCTGTATTGAGCTGCCTCAAAGAACAGGCCAATGGAAGGTACCTGTAGATGTACTCAAACCCGTTTGCGGACAGATTGGTTAGTAAGCAGCAGCGGACACAGATTAATGAAGGGAAACACGCATGCAATCACCGCTAATAGGTTGGTCAATAAGCGACTTGGCTTGGGCTGATAAAGGGTGGACGTGGCGACAAGTTCAGAACCGCTCCAAAGTGTTGGTTTCAGCAGAGCCTGGGTTGTGTAGCTTCTTATCTTAGCACAGTCTTACCAATGTTCGAGTCAAGCATTGCAAACATTTCCCCATGTGAGATGCTTTTAAAAGCACAGACTACAATCTTAGGTTAATACCAATATGCCCATTTAAATTATTACGCCAATTGGCAGTACACTCTGATCAATATCAATTAGGCCGTTTGGGGGGATTGCTGGAATCTACAGTGGCACTCTAACTGACCTACGCAGTTGGATGAAAATGGTCTGCCAGTGGTTAGCAAATCATGGCTTGCAACAAAGGCTGCCCGCATATCAATTGTATAGTATTCCTGCGGATTTGGGTGAATTCCTTTTCCGATTTCATTTATTAACTTTGTTTGTTTCTGTCTTAGAGATTTCTCCATACATTGTTATTATTCGGATCTAATCTCTTCCCCGTTAAAGGTTAAAATGAATTCCGGTTAATCTGAAAGTCAATGGGTTCTTGAAGCTCTAACCTTGTGAAAATAGTTGGAATTAGCCGTGGCACATTGGAGAAATATTACTTAGAAGTCTGGTGGAGACGAACGGTAGGCAGGTCAGGTATCGATTCAGAGAGTAATAACCATGGTGCCCATTCAACACTGAATTTGCGGAGCCCCTCCCCTCAACAGATGCTCATATTTAAACCACATGGTGGAAGAAATTAAGCATTACAAAATCCATTACATGGAAATCTCACTGTACGATGCCCTCAGGATTGTTTCTAGTGCCGAGAGTGTAAAATGCCAGTTGCCTGATACTTGTCAAGTTGAATCGGTAAAGGGAGAATCGAGGTCATGATCAATGTCCCTGCTGGTGCAGGAAAGATGGAGTCAACCCGGAAACCAGAAAGCCCCACAAAGCAAACGATCGCACATCGATTCCTCGAATCGATGAAACTTGCGGTTTGCTAATTTCCTCCTCTGATCGCAGGGGAGCGGATAAACGAACAGCTGACTGCGGTCAGTAAATGAAAAACAGCTGCCAGCCGACGAGTGTGTCGCAATTAGCTCCCCCCAAATGTGTGATTAATCACTTAATTTAGAAGAAATGTGAACAGAGCAGACCAAAACCGAACGATGAAAGAAAGAAATGATCTGGTGTCTTTACTGCTAATGGAAGCGAGAACATTTTATTTACATTTTTTAAAATTTATTTTGAGTAAGTGTCAACATTAAAATATTTGTAAAAAAAAAATGTCCATAATTAACTACAAATAAATTTGGAGATTGTATTTAATCATTTATAATAATACCAATAATAAAAAACAAAAGAAATTTGCACCCACGAATGCTATCCCAGCTATTTGGTGATCATTTTGTTTGTCTCGTTTAATATAAGTTGAAATCTACCACTGCAAGCATTTTGATCATCTTAATTTACAGAAATGTGATCATTAGTCCTGTATCCTATGGCAAAATTAAACAATTTCCCCTTTTTACCCTACAGAAATTAGATTACTATGAATTATTTATGGAGCGTGGCTAAAAACAACAGTTTTAATCAACTCTTTTCTGTGAGAAAGAAGCCATGAACATTCCCTTGTGTGTGTACTTGTTAAAGGAAGCACCGCGGCCCATTTCCCCGAGCTGCTTCCTGTATATAAATCCCACTATTCGTGACCTCGGAGGACTTCTGTGTTTCCTCCGACTAATTCACTGATCTGTGGAACTCAAACTAAAGTGATAATACAGCCGTGTTGGAAAGTACCACACGATTCCTCCCCTGTGTGTAATACATGGAAGTGCGGTGAGTGAGATGAAAGTCGGATGGAACCATTTCTGTCCCCGATCTCGTGCATGGAGGCTTTGTGAATGAGTCACCGATTTCGAGCTGTTGCTGGTGGGCTGACTGCTGGTTCGTCATGCAGGTGTGAACGACTGCAAAACAAACACATTTTGAACAGCTTGAGGTCACATCAGTTAGTTAAAGCATTTTATTAAAACTTGCATCTACACAAATCACATTGAAATGGTTATTCATGTTATTTGGCCCAGTGTGGTGTGCTTATGAGACGTGCATACAGCTTGTAAAAACGCTAACGGGCAATGGTGAAGCTGTATTTTCACTTCATTAAACCAGATGAGGGACGCACAAAAGATGCCGTTGGTGCACGACACAAGGCTGCCAATTAGTTTCTGACTCTTCCCTGCTCACCCACTGGCGATCCATTCAAAGCAGGGACCTTTGCAACCTTTGAATCCTGGCCTAATTTTACATCCGCTGCCTCTGCCCAGGGGCCCACCTGTGTCAGCAGAGGGCGCTGAGGTGTGCCATGGGGGCAGCTGAACTCTGAAAAGGATGACCACCACACAAAGTAACCCCGCCCTCTCCTGGAACCGGGGTCGTGGCAGACATCGGCTCGCACGTAGGGAGAAGGGCACGTTTTGGCAGCTATAAATCGGAGGGATTACTGTAAAATTTCAAAGGGGAGATTTAAAAAAGGCATTACCTCCATCTTCATTAGAGTTCTGCTCTTAATGATGAGACATCTTTGAGCCTGGCACAAAGCCCATAATGAAGGTGATGTTAATTGGATTCAATGCATCTGGGAGCAAAGAATGAAATCAGAAGACGGAGAATAACATGATGCATTTAAATGCATTTAAATCAACTTGCTCTGCTGCCTGTGAAAGGAATAATTAATTAGGTATTTTTGGACTTGAGAAAATAACAAGAAAAGAGACAACACAGCCATCCGGGAAAGGGGGGGGTGGGGGGCAAACTTTGAATGTCTTTAAAACAGAAGGTCTAAGCTCCTTTAGGGCCATAGTAATTCGGCGCAACGTGGGCATGCTGCTAAAAGGGTCTGGTCTATAATGTTTGGTTCAATGTTCGCAGTGGTTATTTTTTTTATATTTTCTGTTCCACAGGGAAGAAAATGGGAGACAGAACCAATCCGTTTTATCAGAGCTTCCCGTCCCCCATGCCCCCCCACTGATATGTGCCTTTTACTATCGCCAATTTCATGCATGACATCAGATAATTGCGCTAATTGCCATGCAGGGAGGGTACTCTGAGCGGGCCGTCGCCGGAAACTGACAGGCCGCCAAGTTCAAGTGTAATTATTTCAAAACGCGGGAATGACAATGTGCCGGCATTTGCATGCCCCAGCTTTGCAAAGGTGGCTCAATTAGATTTTAAAGTCGCGTCTGCCTTGGTCGCTAACACTGCAGCGAAGCCAGCTCTTTTCACAAAGCGCTGCGGCCTTCGACTGGTGCCGAAACCTTGGGATTCTTAGTAATGTTTGTTGAGTCGCCAGCACAAACAAAGAGCTCGTGGTTGTTCCGATGAATGATATCAGACCCAGGTCTGCGTCTATGTTGTCCTTTACTTCTTGGACTAGAACAAAAAAAAAAAAAAAGGATTAGGTAATTCCAGAGTTTTGCATCCATATGTTTTTATTTATTTAAATAATGTATAAAGCTTAATTGAGAAATGAAACAACAAAACGGATCATCTAAACTCAGATCTAGGCTGATCCTAAAATTCGTAACAAATAGTTTATATAACACGCCTCAATATCTTCCTATCATCTCCCTCGGCAGGTGCTCATCTCCAGGACAAGATTCATAGCTTACCCCTATCCATTTTCCAAGGTCCACAGCACCGCCTCCATACTACTATCAGGGTCCACCTCCCCGGGGTTCACTTCCTTCTCTGGGATTTTTACCAGAAACCTGCTGATCACACCTCATGTCACCTTGGTCACTACGCCCCATATGGCCTGGCCCACATTACGCAGAACTACTAACAGATCATCTTAAAATTGCCCCTGAGGTGAAATGAGGCCAATGCGGGGACTTTGTAGTCGACAAGGCCTGTTCTGATTGCTACTTACTCGATGTGCACTGGTGCAGGAGGGGCTCTCGCTCGTCTGAGCAGAGCGCTACGGGGCTCTTGTGGCGGACTGCCAGAGTGTAACCCCTAGAAAGACGGGCGGAGGAGAATCTAGCCAATGCCGGGATGAGTGCTGGACGACGGCCAGGGAGGGGCAGAGGCCCCCCGCAGTCGCGGCTGCCAAAGGCCTTGGTCTGCCTTGGCCCAAGCCCCGACTACCGCGCCACGTTCTCGCGACGTGGCCACAACATTGTGAGAATGTTGTGCGTGAGTCGAAACTGGGTTAGGGTGGGGCCCGTAGATGGATGATGGATTTGGACGTTATGTGTTTTTTTGTCGCCGTTTGCTTGTTTTGCGTTGTTTAATTTAGTCCCTTTGTTTTTTGTCGTTGCTAATTCGCAGGACTTGAGCCAAAATTCAGCTGTAGAAATGTCTGTATCCTTCTTTTTTGCTGCAACTTTTGTTACAGCCACTGCGTCTGTTGAAACAGCAGATTTGAACAACTCCTTCCGACCTGGGACTTTGCTGTCCTCGACAAAGATTTATGGTATTATGCGGCATTATTAAACACAAACACATTTGTAAATTACGTGATCCAAGCATCTGGCCACAGTAATGCTCGGTAAGTGTTATGCCAACACTACACAATAGCGGTGTATTTGTGTAGATCTGCGTGGGTATCCGTGTGGGCGTGTGTGTGTGTGTGTGTGTGTGTGTGTGTGTTTGTGGGTTTGTGTGTTTGTGCGCGCACGTTTGCGCCACCTACCGTACCTGATGGCTCAATGCTCTGAGGTTTTTGTGATCGGTGAAACAGTAAACGATTTTCAACAATAGTAACAGTCATGAATATTAGCATTTGTTTTATTTTCTTCAGGATAATTACAGACCATTCATAATGCAGTAATGGAAGCAGTATACTACCGGTAACACTCAGTACAGTAACACTGAGTAACATTTGAACCAAGAACAATGACCCAATGAACAATGGTGTAATTCTTTTAAGCCACCAGGCAACACTAGGCTTTGATTACTTTTCTTGCTTTTCAAGAAACAAACTGAGCTTCACAAGGATTCAGTCGTATTCCCAGAAAAACACTCTGTTATGCCAATTTAAAAAAAGTAGCGGTAATTTGTTGAACTCGGCTGTTTACTGCTCTGATCCATACATCAGAAACCAGATGTAGCAGTCCGCCACAGAATAAAAAAGGAGAATCCACTCTTCAAATTCAAATTCATTAACACGGGCTACTGTGATGCCGTTTGCTTTAAAACACTGGTCTTTTTAATACCCTCAACTCTTTTATAAAACTCCCCAATTGAAGAGAGCTCACTAAAGTTTTGAGTACACATCGTGGAGACCATGGCATTACATTCAGAAAACATACACGCTTACAATGAACGCATTTAAATGACTTGTACATTTTTTTCTGTTATTATGTAATTAATAACACAAGGAAGCCTTCAGAATTATAGTGTCACAAGTAAGAATACTACCAAATAATTACTATAAACAGCTAAGCATGATAAATGAGAATATTAATAACGGATTTTTTTAAATATTAAAACTGCTCAGAACATTGAAAGGGTGATCCCATTTATGACGTTTGCCCGCAGGGAGTTCTAGATCCACAGAAGAGGGCCCTTCAAATTAGGGTATCTGAGAAGATGCACCAGAGCAGTATAGGTGTACATTTTTATTTAAAAAATTATTTTGTGATTTATACTAATTAGATTATTATAAAGACTGTGACAATTAAACATATACTGGGAAACAGCAAGGTATTTTTAAGTGCGTTGGCTAGCAAGCTCTTTTGCATACCGAGACATAGACAGGCTTTTGATTACCTTAAATGGCTAAACTGCCCGTCTAAATTAAAAACACCTCAAGTAAGGTTAGGTAGCCATCTTTTATGTTCGCTTATTGAGAATGAAGAATGTATAACTTATTAAAAACAAAATACAAATCTCAAATTTGATTAAGAGCTCACACAGTTTTGTTTTTTTTAATTGAAAACTATATTTTGTCTTTTGCAGCTCGTGAACTCATTTTGATTGTATCAATAACAAAGACCAGAGCATGGAAGAGCAAATAATGGACTTTGAAAAGATATTCACTTTTCCTCATACAGGACATGCATTTATGTGCAATTGTGTACCCACCATTACAGGATGTGTTGAGGTTATGCAACACCGCACCAAAGAAACTAAGTCTTTGCTCTTGTTTCTAATGCCATAAAAAAGTATACATTGGCTTAATTTGCCTATAACGGGAACCAGCCCTTTTTAAGACAAACTGTTACGAGTGGGAGAAGAATAGCTAACTTACATTTTGTGGGTTAAGAGTTACTCCTACTTGCCCTGCCATATTTTCCTGAGTCCAAAGTGTCTGTTTTTCTTGACTGAGCTCCCCGGGGAGGCCCGAGAATTTGTCAGTTTTAACGTTGTTGCTGCTATTGCTAAAACGTTTGGAATGGCGGAACTGATTTCAACCTGAAATAACCTTCCTCCCTACCTCACCTGATTCGCCCATGTCAATTGAAATTGTGATTGGATGTCTTATTGGATTGGGAATCCTGGTTGTATGTGTATAGACACTGTAAATATGTAGTTAGTCTTTAATTAGATAATTACCCTACGAATGTGGAGTTTATGTGAAGCAACAACGCTGCTGAGCAGGCAAACCAACAAAAAGTTAAAAGTCCAACCCATTAAAAGTTTCAAACAACATTTAAACATGGGCTCCCGGCCCTGTTCTGTGTGGGACCCCAGGGTGGAGAAACGCTGCTCAATAGAAAAGTTACGAAGCCGTTGGACACTTGGTGGACCGGTAGATTTTAACCTGGATGTGAATCAACATCTGTAGTCAGTGGTTTTAAGTGGAAAGCAGCGGGCTTTGTACCAGCCAGTTGGCTGGTACACGATGAGCAGAGCACAGTTCTTAATTAGAGAATATGAAAGAGTTATTTGTGTACTCGACAAAGGTGCGAGCCAGAACCACAGCTAGGCACATTCTCCTGACAAGACATACAATTATCTCACTGCGCTAAACGGATCAGATTTTTATCTCCGCTCACTGAGCGTCTAAATGAGTCGTGTCATTCTGCCAGCTCAACTGCAATTTAAAATTGCTTTATTAGCATGCTTATTGACACCAGTCAGGCATGTGAGCCAGATAGTTTTACGATGCGCAGGAGATTTAAGTGTCTCAGAGTAATTTAAACAATATTTTGATGGAAAGTTGAATTCCTAATTTCACATTTGGGTTTTTTTCCTATATTATTATTTTTTTTAATTGTTAATATTATTACCGTAGGCAATGAAAATATATCCTTCTCTATATTCTGTACATAGTAAATTATTAAAAAAAATATCTTGGGATCTTCCTCAGCTGTAATATTATATTTATGTAAAAAAATATTTAGAATATCTGTGAAAGTTTTTAACTCAGGTCTGCGTTATACAGGCATAGAAAGCATTAACGAAACATATTTCCATTAGTAACAGGGTCAATATTTCATAAACATTGGCTTTTTTTGTAATTTGTTTCTGGGTGAAATATTCTACAACTGATAGTGCTACTACTACTACTACGACTACTACTACTACTACTGATGCTACTACTACTACTACTGATGCTACTACTACTAATACTAATACTACTACTACTACTACTGATACTACTACTACTACTACTGATGCTACTACTACTACTGATGCTACTACTACTACAGCTGATGCTACTACTACTACTACTAATACTACTACTACTACTACTACTACTACTACTGATGCTACTACTACTAATAATAATAATAATAATAATAATAATAATAATAATAATAATAATAATAATAATAATACTATTACTACTGCTGTTGCTGCAACTACTGCTACTGCTGCTGCTACTACTACTAACACTGCTATATATCTATAGGTAAGGTATATGTCAGATAAACTCAGACAGCCTCGATGATGTTGAGATCAGGACTCTGAGGAGGTCTTACCATCAGTGGCAGAATGTCCTGTTCTAAAATCGTTTCTCTTTTCCACTGACACCATAATGTACAAAAAAATAAACCTCCAACAGCATTTATGTAAAACAGCTAGGGTGCTTAAGAAATTTGCACAGTACTTTATATATATATATATATATATATATATTTTTTTTTTTTTTTATGAACATTTTAAGACCCAATATGTAGGATATATAGTATAGGATCCCTGTAAAAACCTGCTGTCGCCTACATAGATATATTTTTTAACTTTTAAACTCGAAGAAAACAACTTAGCGTAAAAATATATCTCTAATGAATAGTGAGATACCCTAATTAAAGGGCCCTATTAACTATCCTCAAGATTGTCCAAACAGAGCAAGTTACAATTCAACGGCCGAGACACAACTCCTGTTGAAATTGACAATAGCGCATGACCAGTCTCACAGGCAATTCCTCCCGGCTACTGTTGGGAACTCTGAGTAGAGGTGCTTTGACTGAAAGAAGAAAAACTGCTTTATGTGGTGGTAGAACTCTAATAGTAACACAATGTATACGACTTTGGAACCCGTGCCAAAATTGGAATGGTCTCTACTGGGAATATTAGCCCGATATTGATTCGTGATCATAAATAGTTCTGCTCAAAGTAGCCCGCTGGCTGCAGGCTTATTGATGCATTTCTGTTTTATTTCTGTTATTTCCATAGAGATGCTAAAATCGCCTCGTTTATTGATGCCTGTCTCAATTCGCCTCTGTTGCAGCGCAGACGTACACTGGTGCACGGGGGAAGATGAGGGGAGCGCAGTTCTCTCCCTAATGCCTGTCCCACACCCAGCACCACTTCCCACCTCCTGTCCCTTCTGAATTTAGGCCCCTGACCGTGTGCCTGCCCCGCTACACTGAGCAGTAGTTTTAGCTGCGGCAGAGTACCTGTGGGACCTATCTGAGATAAAAATAAAATTGACAATAAAAACAATTATACAAGACCACTTTCAAAGTAATTAAATAAATCGGGACCATCTGCTAAGGACAAGATTTTATTAAATTTTTTAGGCAAACAAGAGCACCAACACCGGCATGCTTATGCGCATGCAAGCCCAGGAACTGTCACGGGCAGCTAGATAAAGACACAAATTTGAGTCCCCGCCCCACTCCTCTTTAATGTTCAAAGCCTCGGCAGGGATTCCAAAGGAACCCTCTGAGGACCAGGGGAAGGGCATAATCACCATGGCTGAAGAGAGGTGAAGGAGAAGGAAGGAGGGAGGGGTGTCACAAACAACACAAGGAGGCGAGGATGCATAATTAACTGCGTTGGCAATCGCTATCCACGTAATGTGATTATCACTTCAAGGCACTTTGAGGCTTCATGGGCCGGAATTGGGAGTGCAGCGCATTTACACCTACTGTAGTCTTACAATCTTGCAATTGTTTGACAGAATTACAACACTAAAAAAGTGTAATCTTTAAAGGTTGCCGACCTAATTACTGGACCTCAATCATTTCTGTACAGTGCTAGTTATTATTATTATCCTGATAAGTGGACCGCATCGGTTTTATAT
>JAOYSI010042135.1:0-25785 GCA_025775065.1 Hiodon alosoides
AATAAAAATGCCCAATTTCTCTGCAGGTTGCCAAAGCGAGAAGGTGAGGTGAACATTGTCCACGGAAAGGCACCATCTCTTAGATCCAGCAGTTTGGAGCTGTACTGGAGGAAGATACCGCAGGGGGGAACTATTCCAACTGCAAGAAGAGGTCCTATGAAATTGAGGAAATTTGGGATGGCAGATTCTGGTCCATCTGGGGAACACTAAACAGGTGTGGACAGAGTACCATCAAGTGGAATCCGCGTTGCGGCAGCGATTCCAACAGAATTCCATTAGGCCTGAGCACAGATGTACACTGATTAACTATGGAGTGTTTCCAATGAATTTGGAGTCAAAGCTGAACCAGATATCAGGGTCCGCCTTGTTCCCCTCCTTTTCTCCTACCGTTTAAGTTGTGGCTATAGTCTATCTGTCTCCAGGAGCCCGTACATGTTTGTATTAAAAGACTTGTCTTACAGATACGGGTGGGCAGTGCTAGTGGAGAACTAGACTGTGGAGACCACAATGCAAGCCTTATGGAACATGGTGAAGTGACCAATGGGTCTGGGTTTGACGTCAATAATGTGCATCTCCTATTGGCTTCCTGGGCACCTTCAGCCTGACAGTGCCGTCGAAAAAGATTTGCCTCTCCAGTCGTTGTTGAACCTCCCTTGCTGGCTGTGTAGCTTGCAGATTGAAAGATATGGCTCGATGTCAACTTTCTCACCCTCCCCATGTGTGGTGGCAGAGGTCGTAACTACAAGGGAAGATGCAGAAGCACAATTTTTTATTCCAAATTGGGTAGACAAACTGTAACAAGTAACTGTTAATCCAAAAATGTAAAAAGAATGCCTGGATGTGTATAGTGTGCTAATCAGGAGATGGGGTGGAGGCAGGGTGGTAAAGCTAGAACTGTTGTCTCTTGTGAAGCACACGTAATTGTGGTTCCGACAAGTAGGTGGAGACGGAACAATTTGGTTTTTGAGTGTGGCAGTGACAAAAAGGAGAAGAGAGGTAGACAGGAAGATACTGTCTTTCCCAGGTAAAGAGAGGGACTTGCAGCATCTGAGACGAAACTGGCTTAGAGCCATTCCCCTGTGCGTGTACGAGATAAATATGGAGACAGCTGGGCGGTACTATTTACCCGTATTTCTGTAGTTGCCCTCATACGCTCAAGTAAAACTGAAGATGAGCTTTCACAAAGTTGCTGCATGGTGTGAAATATGAAATTAATTCAAAATGTAGTTCTAGGACAGTTGGTTAATTAATCAATTCCGTGAATATTGTCCATAATCATGAAGGTATTTGTGGTATTCACACATGCAGTATTTTCTGGTAAAAAAAGTCTGTTGTTGCTGTTACAGTCAGTAAACTTCTCATGGGGCTGAGTTGCTGATGGAGCGTCTGGAGCAGGAGCAGTTACCTGACTGATTGCACTGCAAATCGCTCTGGATTGACAGTCTCAAATAAAATACAATGTAATGGGTGTATGATTAAACAAAGACTTTCTGTGAACTTCCATGAACAAATTACTCTATGAGATAAAGAGACAGGTTAAAGGATGTGTATGTGTTATATTTAGGTGATGCATTTTCATGCATATAGGTCTCTAACCCTAAATCTGGAAAATTTAAATTTTAAAATTTAAAATTATAATTAAATGCTAAAAAGTGTGAGATTTAAATGAAAAAATATAATTTTTGTTGTATAATGTTTGTTGTCAGAGTCCAGTCCATTGTTTTCAGGTTGTGATGTGGAGCAGGAGTGGCAGTGGTGACAGCAGGGAACTCACTCCTGGACTTTGGGTCTCTGACTGCTGCTCTCAGATCACTATATATACTGTCACTCAGTGACACACAGACACAGAGAAGCACTCATATTCTCAGGTAAGACCAAAGATGAGCCTTTGGAAATCACTAAATAGAGTGTAATTCATAGATATTTATTTGTTTTTTTAGGGTTATTAAAGTGATTCATTAATTAATTTTATTCTTTTCTTTCCAGATTTCAAAGACATTCAGTCATGAAGGTGTTGTCGGTACTTACACTTGCAGTATTTTCTGGTAAGAAAATTTGTTTTGTTGTTATTACCGTTGTTAGATCAGAAATTATGATCCAGATTCTTTTCAAGAGGCGACAAAGGATTTTCCGATGAGACAGTTTTTAGAAAAGAAAAGTATTTAATACATCTTGTACAAGAGGAAAACAGCCGTACACAAACTGATGTCGACCTGATCTCTGAGATCACTCTCTAACATCACGCTCTCCAAGATACATTTCAAACCCCAGCATCTTATAGTATTTTCAGAACTTCCCCCTCCCTTTGCAAACTGTGCAAACCTTGATCACAAACCCTGGGACCCGTCTCTCAGACAATGCCTGGCAATTTCGGATGATAAGACCGGAGGATGTTCCCTGTAAACCACTGCAGACCTTGACCACAAACCCTGGGGCCCATCTCTCAGACAATGCCTGACAATTTCTGATGATAAGACCGGGGACTGGCTCCTGTGCACCACTGCAGACCTTGAGTACAAGAACAGAGCCTACCCGAATAGCAAGCGGAGACGTTGACCTTGGGTAAAAGAACAGACAGCGAGCAAAGAATAATCAGAAAGAATGTATCGGGAACTAAACTATGAATCTATAGGTTAATTTATGACATGTTAATTAATTGGGTTCAGAGACAAGTTAAGCAAAAGAAAAGATAAAAAGAACGAGTGAGGCCCAAGTAGGCCCACAGACCCGGCCACACACATTGTCATGTGCAAGCCTGTGAAACTGTTGAACACACATACATCCAGAAGCAAACACGCACATCCGTCACAGTGTATTTATGAGTTTATGAGCATCACAGTGCATATGTATTCAGAATTCATCTAATGATGATATGACAGTATATTCCTTAACGACAACAAATGGCACTATTTAATACTTCATGGGCTATGGTATTTCGCTCTAGCTTACCTAGACAAATGAAAAAAATTCCATGGGAGATAAACATTTTGAGCAAAAAACAAAAACGGGATTTAAGTATGTGTAATGACTTGTGTGAAATGAAATGAAAATAGTTGTAGGTTCATAATCAGTGATTGCATTTCCATATCACAATGATAATTAAAAACTGCCACTCCCAAACAGGTTGCCATGCCAACATTCTGTGGGCGGACCATCCTAAGCCACAGCTGGAGCAGGTGAAAGATGAATTCTGGGATTATGTGGCCAAGGCAACACAAACTGCTGAGGAGACAATCCAGATGATCAAGCAGTCTGAGCTAGGCCAAGAAGTCAAGTAAGTCAAAAAACAGAAAAACTATATGGTATATCACTCACTGTCCTTGTTGAGTTTAACATACATCTTTCTGTGTATCACGCAGTGCTAGGATTGCTGAGGGAGCAGACATCGCCAGTCAGTACACAGTAGCTCTGAACAGTCAGGTTACTCCAGTGGCCCAAGACCTGTTGAGAAAGATTTCTCATGAGGCTGAGCTGCTGAGAGAGCGTCTGGAGCAGGACATGAGCACTGTGAAGGGTCAGCTGGAGCCATACACTGAGGAGCTGAGGACCAAAATTCAACAGCAGGTTGATCAGCTCAAGCAGGATTTGGCCCCTTATGCAGAGTCTCTTGACTCTGAGACCCTGAAGGCCACCCTGCTCCAGAAGAGTGAGGAGTTGAGAGGGAGCCTGGAGAAGAGTGTGATGGAGCTGCAGTCTCAGCTGGGCCCATACACCCAGGAGCTCAAGGAGAAGATGGACCAGCACCTACAGGAGTTCCAGAGGAGTGTGGCTCCCTTGGCTGAGAGTGTTCAGACCCAGCTGGCCCAGAGGGCAGAAATGGTACAACAGAGCTTTGCTCCCTACGCTGAAGACCTGAGAGAGAAGCTGGACCCCTACGCCCAGGACCTGAAGGCTAAGCTCACTGCCCTCTGGGAGTCCTTCACCAAGAGCTACTAAGGATACATGTGTTTTTACAGCCAATACTTCTCTCAGCTCTGCTATGTAAACGTTACAAAAATACAAGATGGTCTCTTTGAAACCCTCATGTGAACGGAATTACTGATGTTTTCAAAACTGATCTGTAATGAAAATGTGTGACATAGACGTCTAAGGGTAACTCAATACTGTACTGTCTGCACTTCAGTTCACTTATACATGTTTTGTTTGTGGAAACCCAGTTGCTTTGTGTGATATATTTAAATAATTTACAATTGTGTGGTTACCTGTCCTCCGTTAAAATATACTTTGTGTATCATGTTAATGGATTTACACACTAATAAATCATAAAAACAAGGAAAAGTTGTTTTTTAAAAAGTTTTAATTCTTATAATAAGGTGGAATACATGACAACAGGACATTCAACTGATGTAATATTAATCTAAAATTTATGTTTTTGAAGTAAACAACTGTCCGCGTGACAAAATCGTGTAATCGTGTTTAAATTTATAAAATACAAATCAAAAACTAATTATAATTGGGATGCCCTTGGGTATCATTCTTTCTTATGTTTCAACGAGTCAATATTGCTTAGAATCTTAAGAGTAGATTCTTGTTAGAATTTTTAAAAGTTATATTTTAATCATTCATTTATTATGTGATCATACTCATTGTTATGATTCATGAACTATATCACTTCACTTACCCTTAATGTTGAAAAATGTATTCTTAAAGGGTTACATTGGGCTAGTATAATGAACTACATAGTAATAGTGAAGAGCTAATAAGAGATACGAGGGTCTGCAGTTCACATACAATTTCAGATTGTCAAAGCTGTTTTAAAAAGCTGTGAGACATAAATAACAGCACAGAATACATGACAACCTTTCCAAATAGCAGTTTATTTTGCCAGAATCGTTGTGAAAGGTTTTTTTTTTATATATTTTTTTTTTTATATATCTTTACGTAAATAAGACCATCTGGTGCAGTGGTTAGCGCTGCTGCTTCACAGCGCCAGGTGTCCTAGGTTTGAGTCCCAGCTTGGGGTGTCTGTCTGTGTGGTGTTTGCAAGTTCTCCCCGTGTCTGCGTGGGTTTCTGCCGGGTGCTCTGGTTTCTTCCCACCATCCAAAGACTTGCGGATTAGGTTCTTTGGCCTTGCTGAATTGCCGTGTGTGTGTGTGTGTGTTGCCCAGCGATGATCTGGCATCCTGTCCTGGGTGTATGCCTGCTGGGATTGGCTCTGACGACCCTGACCAGGATAAGCAGTTTCGAAAATTGATGGACAAACAAGACCTGAACCTTGAATCTTTTTTTTTTTTTTAGAATGGTTTTCTGTAGGGTCAGAAACTGAAATACAGAAGCTGTAAGGGCTTTATGGGAACTTTTCCTTGTGTGTGGACTTCAACCCCATACAATATGATTTTTCTACATCTCATTAGTCACTAATTTCTTATCAAAGTTTGTTGCCGGATGAGTGATGATCCTGGCTGCGTGGAACCTGTGCTGGTATTCCTAAAGCATTTTCACAGTTTGCCGAACATTGCCACTCTTTTGATTATACTTTCGCTCTAAAAACCGACAGATTTACATTGAATTAACTATCAGATATATTGTGAAGAAACATGCCTCACATATAAGAAGTGTAACATTTACATTAAAATATAAATACTTTCAGGGTCAGTTAGGACCAGATCTGCATGGTGTCAGAGTCCAGCCAATTGTTTTCAGGGTGTGATGTGGAGCAGGAGTGGCAGTGGTGACAGCAGGGAACTCACTCCTGGACTTTGGGTCTCTGACTGCAGCTCTCAGATCGCTATATATACTGTCACTCAGTGACACACAGACACAGAGAAGCACTCATACTCTCAGGTAAGACCGAAGATGAGCCTTTTTTAAATCACTGAATGGTGTGTTATTCAAACCATTTTGATTGTTATTTAATTGAATAATGGATAATTTATTATTATTATTATTATTATTATTATTTATGAATAATTTATTTTCTTTCCAGAATTTCAAAGACATTGCATCATGAAGGTGTTTGTGATACTCACACTTGCAGTATTTTCTGGTAAGACTATTAAGTTGCTAATTGAGTTATACATATTGACATATACAAGTTCTCAAACTTTCTGTAGAACTGGCTAAAATGACAATACACCCCATGTCCCATAAGTTGATGGAAAATAAAAATTCAGGCAAATAATATTTCAACCAGAAATAATAGTGTTACAATTTAGTGTTACAATGATTTATGTTCATGTAGAAACCACATGGGTTTAGATGGGAATTCAGAATCAGTAATTGACATGTAAACCCAAATACCCCGTCACAATGGTAATGAGGACAACTGCTACTCACAAACAGGTTGCCATGCCAACATTCTGTGGGCAGACCATCCAAAACCACAGTTGGAGCAGGTGAAAGATGCATTCTGGGAGTATGTTGCCAAGGCAACACAAACTGCAGAGGAGACAATCCAGATGATCAAGCAGTCTGAGCTGGGCCAAGAAGTCAAGTAAGTCAAGAAACAGAAAAACTATATGGCATATCACTCACTGTTCTTGTTGAGTTTAACTTACATTTTTCTGTGTATCACGCAGTGGTAGGATTGCTGAGGGAGCAGACATCGCCAGTCAGTACACAGTAGCTCTGAACAGTCAGGTTACTCCAGTGGCCCAAGACCTGTTGAGAAAGATTTCTCATGAGGCTGAGCTGCTGAGAGAGCGTCTGGAGCAGGACATGAGCACTGTGAAGGGTCAGCTGGAGCCATACACTGAGGAGCTGAGGGCCAAAATTCAACACCAGGTTGATCTGCTTAAGCAGGATTTGGCCCCTTATGCAGAGTCTCTGGACTCTGAGACCCTGAAGGCCACCCTGCTCCAGAAGAGTGAGGAGTTGAGAGGGAATCTGGAGAAGAGTGTGATGGAGCTGCAGTCTCAGCTGGGCCCATACACCCAGGAGCTCAAGGAGAAGATGGACCAGCACCTACAGGAGTTCCAGAGGAGTGTGGCTCCCTTGGCTGAGAGTGTTCAGACCCAGCTGGCCCAGAGGGCAGAAATGGTACAACAGAGCTTTGCTCCCTACGCTGAAGACCTGAGAGAGAAGCTGGACCCCTACGCCCAGGACCTGAAGGCTAAGCTCACTGCCCTCTGGGAGTCCTTCACCAAGAGCTACTAAGGATACATAAAATGCCTTAATAATTCCACTCAAAATGAGTGTTTTTACAGCCAATACTTCTCTCAGCTCTGCTTTATAAACGTTACAAAAAGAGAAGTTTGTCTCTTTGAAATGGTCATGTGAACGGAATTGCCAATGTTTTCGATACTGATCTGTAATAAAATGACGTCTAAGAGTAACTCAGTACTGTACTGTCTGCACTTCAGTGTTTGCACTTATACATGTTTTGTTTGTGGAAACCCAGTTGCTTTGTGTGATATATTTAAATCATTTACAATTGTGTGGTTACCTGTCCACCGCGAAAATATACTTTGCGTGACATGTTAATGGATTTACACACTAATAAATCATAAAAACAAGGGAAAGTTGCTTTTTTAACAGTTTTAATTCTTATAATAAGGTGGAATACATGACAACAGGACATTCAACTGATATAAAATTAACCGACAATTTATGTTTTTGAAGTAAACGACTGTCCGTGTGACAAAATCGTGTAATCGTGTTAAAATCTATAAAATACAAATCAAAAGCTAATAATTATTGAGATGCCCTTGGGTATCATTCTTTCTTATGTCTCAACGAGTCAATATTGCTTAGAATCTTAAGAGTAGATCCTTGTTAGAATTTTTAAAAGTTATATTTTAATCACTCATTTATTATGTGATCATACTCATTGATATGATTCATGAACTATATCACTTCACTTACCCTTAATGTTGAAAAATGTATTCTTAAAGGATTACATTGGGCTAGTATAATGAACTACATAGTAATAGTGAAGAGCTAATAAGAGATACGAGTGTCTTCAGTTAACTCTCCATGGTGACATATAATTAAACCGTCCTTTATGTAGCATGTAAATTGCTTTACAAACTATATCATTACATCAATAACAAAAATGGACAGTTGTTGTTTTCATCACCGAAAGTAAAGTTCCCTCTTATCTTTCAGTTGGGTTCGTGTTCTTCAGTTGCTTGGTCTAAAGTATCAGTATATAGGCCTATTTTTTGCTTTTCAATCAAGCTTTAGTCTAGACAGCTTTTTGTAGTATAATATGTTGAAAAAAATTTTTAAAAATGGAAACAATGCACCATGATGTTACATAATAATTCACACATTGACTAAGATGCCTGAATAAGTTTTCTCTGAAAAATGATTTAAAATCTCAGAGGAATTTTACTTCCATCAAGCATCAGAAGAAAATGCACTGTGGAAGATTAACTTTTATCCAGACACAAAAACAAAGAATATTATAGAGTGGTGGTTTCTATTTCAGATCCCATTCATGCTGAGAATTTCTCTTGCTTTTTTTGCCTCATCCTCGTACTACAGTTACTTTATTCGAGTAGCGCTTTAAAGTTGGTGTCGCCCATTCTGTTCCAGGATTGATTTACACTGGATGAAATTTGGTGTCAATCTCTTTAGTTTATCATAAATCAGCAAAGAGTGAAATAAATCAGCAATGAAATCTGCACTATTGAAACGTTATATTCCAGGTAGGGGAATGTGTTGTGTTACAGAGTTCTCCACACATTAGCACTTTGTTAATTCAATTTAAGCGTTGTGGCTCATCCCGCCCAGTATTCTGGGGAAATTTAATCCAGAACATATAAAAGCAAATTAATTTTTTTGCATGTGTCCAGTCTGACTGAGCCCGCAATTAACATGTTATCAAAGTTTATCAAATCACAATATACACAGTGATGTGGAGTAGCACTGACAGAAGCAACAGTGACAGCATGGCATACACTCTTGGACTTTGGCTGGGACCCAATGAAAACTTTGGCACCTCGCTAATCGCACTTTACATAAATGTATTTAATAGCTTTTTCTATTTATGACTAGAAGAAATAATATACTTACAAAAATTTTTTAAACCCTACTAAATACTCTTTCATCAAATGCCATTAGTTGGTGGTCATAATTTGGTCCTAGATTTTGTCTTCTTTACCATCACTATGCACATACAGATATAGGAATCATATCATGCCTATTTAATAGATCCTACTTTAAAGCTAACACTAAATTTGTACATCTAACTTCACTTGGTACATGTGAGTCCATCATACTGGACCCAACAGAGCAAAGCAATTCACTCTAGGAGCATTTTCTCATAAAGAAATAATAGAAAATTAAATACAGTTATGTAAAGTGCAATTAGCGGGTTGCAAAAGTCTGGATTTGGTACCAGCCTTAATGCTTTAGGGTCATTCAGTCCAAAGTGTTTGCAATTACTATAAAAACGTATTCTGTCCAAAGCATATTATGGTACTTGATAAAAACAAACGGAAGTTGTGGTAAAATAGTAGCTGTAAAATGTAAAAGAAAAAAACTGTTATTTTGGTTTTCTCCAGACCAGCTGGGTTTTTTGGATATGTTACGGCAGGTTAATATCCCTTGTGCTAGATTCCAGATCTGGCTTTCTCAATAGTAAAATTAATACTTTCTCTTGCAATTGCCATTTGAGTCAGATCGCCCAGCAGAGCAAATGTTTAATCAAATCATTTATTTTTGCAAAATGTGAAATCTATTTATTATTACTACTCCTGAAATTTGTTTTTTTCCACTGTTGTAGCTGATCTAAAATCTTCTTTTCTTTCTCCTGATATACTGACACTGAACAACACCTGTCTGGTACACGCAAGCACCCCTCCAATCACATGCAGACCTAAATGGAGGCATGTTGAGAGTTGTCCCTGCAAGTTTTGGGACATTCATGTCCCACATTGCCAACGTCCACCCACGCCCATTCACTGAAACTAACAACATTCCTCTCTACCAACCGCAAGTTAGATGAGATCATCTAACACAAACAAGTCCATTTGAACAATGTTAACACTCTCTGTGCGTTCAGTCCTGGGTCTAAATAATTTTGGTTAAAGTTTAGAGTGTATAATAAAATTAGTTTGAATTAAAAAAAAAACATAAAGAGTTACCGGCAATGAGCGCTCAGAGGGTTGAGTAAGAGCAGGATGGCTGTAACCAGACTGTAAACACACATGTGCACACACATAATTTACCACATATCTGTTTTTTTTTTTTACAGTGAGCTGATTTGGGAGTGTATGGGCATTCCCGTTAATGCTGAGTTTGACAGAAAAACAGATTTTGCAGTGTTTTATGCTGTTGCAAACCTAAAAGAAAGGAAGAAGTTACCACTAAGAATATCAAAGGCAAAGTGCCCTTTTCTCCAAAAAAAAATAGCTGGTTACATCATAGCACATGGATAGACAAGCAAAAACCGTTGTCCTACAAAGGCCTTGAGCAGACCGCAGTTCCTCCCTGCCATTTTTGTTCAGACTGGGGTTAATTAAGTTCAATGCACTTCCAGACACTTGACAGAAAGAGGCTGACATGCCACACCACAGATCCCGGCTGCTTCCTGTATTATTTTGAAAAAAAACACGGTAATATTAGCAGTCTTGTGAAAGTTTATGCAACGCCATTTGCCCCCATGTCACATAAAAAAAGCCATTCTGCTCGAGAGCTTAACCAGCTGAAAACCATGGTATGTGATGACAGAATCACCTCACATTAAGAGTATCTCCACGTTTGTCTGCATTGCACTTGTTGTTTTCCAACAAAACCGAGTTGAACTGTAATTTAATGTTGACATGACAGCGTCAATGCACATTTTGTCACAACTGCTGATCAAAAAATCGATAAGGAGAAAAAAATGTTAATGGAAACTGATCATGTAAAACTGATCAGACTCTTTTGGCCTTGCGAATGTGTGCTGCTACTGTCTCCTCACTAACCTACTTATAGTGAAGATATACAAGCAACAAGACTTGAATTCAACTGATCAACCATTGTTAGGTGTCAACAAGAAAATTGTCTGATATTTTTGTACACTTTTTAAGGATACCAATCAATTATCTTTTGTCACTTTAACAATTGACCCTCACAAAACTCATTGCTATCCATCCAGCTTAATCTAGTTGACTGTATGTAAAGTGGATTTCTGTTGTATACAAAGTAAATAAGCTTGATAAGTTTTAATGGATGAAATAACTTTAGTGCTTTTGAAATGCATGATATAAAATATATGTGTACTTCTAGATATTGTAATGACCTTTTGAAACATTAAAAGTTAGAGATGAAACGCATAATATGAGTTTCAATATAGGCTGGTCTGCAGGGCTAAGTAAAACCAGTTGAAATACACTGAATGCCAGTGATGCTTGGATGGTCCCTCTATATTCTTCTGTTGACGTAGTATTGGTGTTGCATTTCAGTAAATCTGGTCTTCGTTATGAAGATCCAGAGAAGTTAACAGAGATAGAGGCACTGCATCACAGCATTTGCTTTTCTCCAAACCTAACCCCTATGGTGTATCTAATATCATTTTAATATTCATTCCCTTTGAGAAAGTCATCTGGAAAAGCATTTTTTCTCTACTCGCCGCTCTATGGAAAATATTCGAAGACGTCATCATCATCATTATTATTATTATTATTATTATTATTATTATTATTATTATTATTATTATTATTGTTGTTGTTGTTGTTGTTGTTGTTATTATTGTTAGAGATAAAAATAGATATTAATGAAAGTAAAAATGTAATTAATTAAATGGAAATGTAAGATTAAAAAGCATATTTCTACAAAATTCGACTTGTGTTAGAGAGAGCCACAAACTACATGTGTTTTATATTATTTAAAGACATTCTCTATTTTAAAATGTGCCTACGATGTGTGGCTGAGAACTTCGGACGCTAGGGCGCCACTTCATCGCTTTACACAACACACGCAATAAGTAGAAACTGTCACGCGCGAAGACATAAAGGCACTTACGTGCGTCCCAGACCAGTATAAAAGACGTCTCGGCAGTCACTTAGGGAACACAGCGAAACCAGGATTTCTCGGGTGAGTGACGAGCCGCTGTGGGTGGGAATCGACTTTCTTTTTTAAAAACCGCTTGAGAAAAAACCGTATTCGTTAAATAATATTCTGTAGTCTGTTTTATCGTTAAAATATATATATTTTTTTTTATTACACACATTTTAACACATTTGTGAAGTCAACTACAATGCACAGATATGTTATGGTGTTGTGATTCATCTACAGTTAAGCAAATAAAAACTTTTTAAATAAGTGTGGGAAATTAAGTAGGAATTGAAAATCGTGTACAGCCAGATAATTTCGTATTTACATGATCGTGATTAGCTGGAGGTGCTGCCAAAGCTAGATTTGCTTTTTAACTTTTTTATTTTATTTTAATTGTTCCAGTCATATCTATTTTCTAATAAAATACAATAAAATGAGTTAAATTGTTCAAAGGGTGCCGCACCCAAGAGAGTACACCAGTTTGAACATTAAAATCTTATCTCTTCCCCATTGTCGCGTGAATGGGCTATCATCCCCACGAGCAGGGGTGTCACTGTTCACCTATTGATTCTCTGAATGGCCACTATGTTTATGCAGGTGTGCTGTCTGAAGATCATCACCATGAAGACCGTTGCAGTGATCCTTGCTCTGGCAGTCTTTTCAGGTAAGATCTCTGCCACCCCCGTTTCTACAGACACACCATTGTCTATTGTTGTTCCACATCTTATCAGGTGCAAATTGTCTTTTGTATTCAGGCCAATCAAAATTTGTTTGCAATTAGTGTAGGTATTGCAGTGGCTGACCATTTAAAGATTGGACTGAATCAGCCTTTTGGTAATAATGGAAGATTGGGTAGTGATGTATATACTTTAAACTCTTCAAACCAAAAATGATTGGCACTTATTTACAGAGAGGCAGAACTTACTTCCTGACTTGCTGACCGCACAGGGCAAAAGCTTACCAATTAAAAGACTAATGTACCATCCCTCCTACAGCCTGCCAGGCACGTGTACTGCCTCAGGATGAACCCAAGACCAAGTGGGAAGAGACTGTGGACCGATTTTGGCAGTATGTTTCCGACCTCAACACCAAAGCAGATGGTGTGGTGGAGAACATCAAGACCTCCCAGCTCAGCAGAGAACTGGAGTGAGTACACTTTTAGATCAAATCACCCTCTCTGGAGTATAACAACAATATTCAAGAGCTTTGTGGTTAACGCCCATTTAAACCTGCAAAACATTAAAACAAGCACCCTCAGCCTACAATGCACTTGTTGTCACAGCAGCACTTTAAAAGACTGTCATCCTGCCTTTGATTGTCCAAGTGAACCTGCCCTATGGACATTACTTTCTTTGTCCATGACCTTTAACCTCATGGCCTTTCACAAACAATTTTATTCATCAGGCTGCCATACCCTTTCCCTGTCACTAACCTTACATGTGCCCCCCTGTCCAGCACCCTTATTGCAGACACAATGGCAGAATTGAGCGTGTACCGAGAGGACCTGCAGACCAAACTTGGCCCCTATGCACACGACACAGCCAACCAGCTGGGCCAGGACCTGCAGCTGCTTGCCAACAAGCTGCACGGCGATATGTCTGACGCCAAGGGCCGCACCACTCAGTATGTGCAGGAGCTCAAGACCATGGTTCAGCAGAATGCCGACGACGTCCACAACAGGGTCAACCTGTACACCAGGAAGCTGAAGAAGCGTCTGGGTAAAGACACAGAGGAGATCCGCAAGTGAGTATAAGGACAATGGGAATGATGAGTCAGCATTCATGTGTAAAAGGACAAACACATAGGAGTAACGATACCATGGCAGCAAATTTTTAAAAATCTTCTTCAATTTGCTTCAGATCATTTTATTCTTCTTACCACTATTAGGATTGTGACCTAACTTTCCCCCATAGTACGGTGACCACCTACCTCGAGGAGATGCAATCCCGCACGGCCCAAAACGTGGAGTCGGTGAAGGGGCGTCTGGAGCCCTATGTCAGCCAGGCCCGGGAGCGTGCTGGAGAGCGTCTGGGCAGCCTCAGTCAGCTTCTGCACTCCCAGGCCAAGGGTCTGAGCCACAGGTTTGAGTCCCAGGCTGAGGACATCCGCGAGCAGCTGGAGCAGACTGCCCAGGACCTGCGCACCACCCTGGAGGGAAAGCTGGAGGAGCTCAGCAACTGGTTCAACCCCTACGCCGCAAAGATCCGCGACCAGCTGCAGACCGTCATGGACCAGATTAAGACCCCTGCCTAAAGCTGGAACATTGGGGAGCTGGGTTATGGGCTTGTACTCTGCTGGTTTATGATTATTACTAATGGGTGTTCAAGAGAAACGGGCTAGGATTAGAACTACGGATACATTGCATTGCTTTGATTGTCTGACCACTGTCTTATGAATACAAGGAGTTGGGTTAAAAAGTAAGAGGGTGTTTCTTTGTAAGCATATATTACACCAGGTATTCAAAACACAAACAAGTGAGACCCCATGTTTTCTTTAGCTTTAACGAGTTACCGCTACTATTCAGATGCTCTCTCCTTTAAAAATCATCCATGCTTCTGACTATGCAACTCCTTACCATAAGTGGATGCAACAACTGATAAAACCTCTACCAACTGATCTGCCTAGCATGAAGAGCTTTTCATAGAGTTAATAGAACAATCAAAGTAACTGTGTACTCTTTATGTTCGGCAGGTGAAATTTTATTGCGGCCAAGCCCAGGTAGATATATATTTTGACGGGGCGATAATGGTAAACTGCCCATAAGTGCTAATGATGGTTCACATCACGGTGGGGAGATATCAGGCGCCTGTATTAGTTCTGTGAAATGCACTCCGCCTGTCAGCCTGCCTGTCACTGTATTTTGTCTGAGTGACGCGTTGCAGAGGTGCTACTGCTGGCACACTGTTTAGCCTGCCATGCTGCTTTGTGCCATATGCTCAAGCCGTTTAAACGTTTGAGTCACAGTGTAAAGGTCACTGCTGTACTAATAAATGCTTTCAAATTAAGCCCATGTTCTGGTGTCTTTTTTCCAAGATGGAAAAACTTGTGTAACTTGAAACACTTGTTCTTGATTGACACTGCTAAAGTGACTAATTATCTAAGACCTAAACACAATTGAACACAACTGGTTGTTCCACGGCATACAAATTTCTGCATGGAATATTAAAAAATATTTATATACACATTCCCATGCCTCTGTAATTTAACGAATACTTATGTGTACACTTAATTGAGTCAAATGAATTACATTTACTAAAATAACGACTAAAATGTTGTACTAAATTAGGTAATCCTACCCACAATTTCTATTTCCTGTCCTACTGATTATTTCCGCTTTAATTTACATAGACACATCATATATTTATAAATAATTTAATCCAACTACATTTAAATCAATGTCTTCTTAGCTTGCACCTTTTTAAGATAAAGGTGAAGCAAAGTTCCCAAACCATCCATCTTTTTAATAAACAGGGCCAGATTTGCCCTGTCTGACAATTTTCTACATGTAGACCCATGTATACCTTAAATTACCAATACAGTATCAACGTTTTACATTTACATTTTAGTCATTTAGCAGGCACTCTTATCCAGAGCAACGTACAAAAGTGCAGAGGTCTCAGTAGGATTCCTCCCATTGTCTGCCTATAAAATGTCTAAAGTGCTTAGTGCAGTTGTTGGCAGTTGTTTTGGTCAATATCAGAGTACAAATCTCTTTAATGCCTCTTCTGTTACCAAACTAAATAGCCACGGCTCCTTTCCTACTACCCATCTGAGTACTATTTCTTTCATTTTTACACTTCCATTTCATGGGTAGAATGTAGAGTAAACGTGACTGTTCCTGCAGCAGTATCTTGTCTCCACCTTATCTCCCATCCCTCTCTCTACTCCTACCCCGTCTGTTGGGATACTGTTACAAAGCGGCTTCATCGGCTCGACTGTCCATAATCACGTATCGCCGTAGCATTTACACAAGACACTCCCATTCCGACCAACCTTTAGTCTCAGCCTTTGCCCCCTATCTCTCACCCCCACCTCCCTCTGCGAAGATCAGATCTGTGGTTACTGAATCCGTTTGTTGCCTCTCCTGTTTTTTCTTCTTCTTGCTTTCACTGGACATGTTGTGAGTTGCCCTCACATTCTTCCCAACCTACCTTCTGGCACACAAGAACACAGTGTGCTCCTGTTTGTGTTTTGCTCTTGTTTTTCTGACATTCGGTCTACTAACCTCTACATACACGTAAGCAACACGCTCACACACACACGTAAATTGGAAAGCGTATCTAATTTGATTAATCGCCAATTTGTCATAATGAGGAGGTGACTATAGCACCCGCTAAAAGGACGTTACTCAATTTTATATTTCTGCAATTGGATGTGCAGAAATCCAGAATCTTTTTGTTTGAATCTGTCAGCACAAATTCACCCACACAGTATTTATGCACCTGCGATTAATTTAAAAACACAATTTATATGTAGGTATACACATTCCAGCGCACTTGGCTGTGAGAATTGTATAGAATGGTTAAATACATAATTTTCCCGTTATTTGTATGTATGGGGCATGGTTGTAAGAGTATACACATGCTGATATCCCTTTACTGGCAGCTCTGATTAGAGCCACTGGTCTCTTGCCCGTTAGTAAACTTTAATGAGTAACAGGACTCCGCAACACTGTTGGAATTTAGGGATAATAAAAACAGGAAACCAAAAACATTTAGCCAGTCAGCATTTATTTTCAATAAGGTTCCTTGTCTGAACGCCTGAACTACAATATGCACTGTTCGTTTGGTAGTCCGTTTGGAAAACAACCTCTAATAACCTCCAGAATTCGTATACTTCTTTTTCTTATTCATTTCACCCCCAAAGGAACGCCTGTTGCTAAATGTGTAATGGCCCGAGGCCCTTTTCACAACTTATTTTGAAGGTTGTTGTTATTCATTGATAGCACTTGATGGCACAGGTAGTCACGCACATTTGCACCCTCATAGATTAACAATGGCTCTTTCGACTTACAGAGTGGCCAGCAATCACACACAGAGCACCATGGCATGTGACTGATGCAGACACAAAACACAAGTAGGCAGACGACACTCAGCAGGATTTCAGTGCAAACAGTCACCGGCTCACACAAGACAATGGACGCAGCTGCATAACAAAAAGGCACATTGAAAGTACAAAAGGGCTGCATGCCAGTTGCGCACAGCTCCCCCGGCAATGGGAAGTAAGTATGAGCATGAGTATGAGTCTAATCGACCCCACCTCCAGATCTCACCCATGATCAAAGGTTACTTTCGTTCACAACCCCCTATGCACGCTTCCACAAAGACGCCTAGTCGTGTCTACAGACAGCTGTGTGCCTCCTCATAAGACCAGACTGGGGCAGAGGTTACAAGCCAACTAAACAAAACTCATCAGATTAGAACAATGACTCAATGTTTGCCACATGCTTCCGATACAGAGAAGGACACAAGCAGAGAGGGGAAGATCCTCTTCCAGCTTTTAAACAGTTTGTAAATGCAACGAAGCGCAGGCGTCGCAATTCACTTTAAGAGCCTGGGTATACAAATCTCTTCCCAGGAGCACATTAAGACAGCTGTGGCCGTTTGTGTATTCTCCGCTCGGACTTGCGCAACCAAAGAATCAATAGATCATTGTACCATTGAAACTTAGAGATAGAATAGCGGCACAGGAGCCTATCAAAGTCTGATAAACATTGTACTTTAAAACATGCTGGTGAAAGCACTAGGTTTTGCCATGGCTAACATTTTATTATTACATCAGTGTAGATTGTATTGTTGCCGTACTTAGCATGCAGCTTCAATTTTGAGTTAAAAGAAAAGCATATTTCAACATTCTGATATTATTGATTTAAAAAAAAACAGTATGTCAAATTCAATCAGGCACAATTATCAGTCTGATGTATATATGATTGTGTGTGTGTGACCTGAAAGATGTGGTTTGGGACCGGTCTAAACCAGGTGCTGACTGCTTGATTCTGGATGTTAATGTATTGAAGAACCCAACATGATATTAGAAACATAATGTTTCACAAATAGGCAATAATTGTCAAAAAAACCAATACTTAAACATACTGTTTGAATGCATCTAAATAATGCAACTTTTTAATGACAAAATAGTCATGGTGGGAATCAGTAAGGCAGAGCTATGATTTAGTGCTGTCTAGGAATTATGTCTAAGCCCCACCCCAGCTGTTGTACCCTTGAGCAAGGTACCTAAATTGCTTCAGTAAATATCCAGCTGCTCAAGTGGGTGAATTTAGAAAATGTAGGCAGTGTAAGTTGCTTTGGATAAAAATGATTGCTAAGCAACTGAATTGTAAATTGAATTGAGTGTGGATTAAATAAAAAGTTTAGCAGAAATAAAACTGCTGATTTTTGATTTTTGGCTTTCTTATTGCTGATTTTCAGACCCCACTTTAAGCTACCCATGCATGTTTGGTCTGAACCAACCACCATGTAATTTACTTTTTCATACGGTCAAATGGAATGTAGGATTTTCCTTAGTCTTATATATATATACACACACACACAAATATATATGCAGCTTCAATTACAAGATTTTAGTAAAAGCATATTACGTTTTTTCTTCTTCAAAAATATTGATAATAATAATGAATACCAACCCATAAGCATTTTTTAAACAATTTGGTTTCCAAAACTTGATAAGATAATAACTATAGAAACTAGTAGGAATTCGACATTGTGATATTATTGATGTGGAGGCTGAGAAGACACGAGGTCATCATAGGTCAGAGGCGGTGGTTAACAGTTGCGTCAGTGAGGCCAGCTGGATATATATACGGGGGCGCCTGCTAAGTTCGACAAAGTTTACAAAGACAGAAAAAGTTTTACGTCCGAAAACTGAAAAAACAGGTACGTGCTTGGTCTTATTTACAATCCAAATAAGTAAATGGTTAAAAGGTGTATTTACTTTTTACGTTTCTACATTTCTTCTGATTACTTTTAAGATTATATTTATTTATATATTTTATATATAAATAATTTTTAGTAATCCTGTTATTAGTCATTATTTAAATTAAGAATGCAGTCGCGGGTCTGTTGCCAAGTAGGCTACAGGGTGTTTTAGCCTTAGGCTCTTTGGGCTTAGTTTGGGCGACACCTATATGTCATCTTTTAATCCTGTTTTATTCGACTTATTCGACCGAAGACCTATTTCGAAAATGCTAGACAAAAACAGATAAAAAGGAATACATTGTGAAGAAGTCGATCCTATATTTTAAAATATTAAATTAAAACGTATATATTAACAATCATTTCAGTATAGCTGCGTCTGATGAGTAATAATGGTCACGTCAGTATACTAAATATTCCTTCGATAGTTCTGAAATTATATTACTAAATCGGCATGTTTCTAACTAAGCGCACGAAACAAGAATGCACATCGTGCATATTATATATATGGTTTTAAATAAGACTTTCTACCATCTATACCATCTGCCCCTTGAATCAAATAGCTTCTGACTGCTTCCCAGCAGCAATCACCTCAAAGCGTACACAACTGCATGTAGCGTAGCATGTAGGCCGTTAAACCATTTAATTGGACAACCCCTGCCAAGCATTCGTAAATACGTAATTGAAAATCCAAAATGTGTGTATTACAAAAGAATTGCTCACTTTTCAGAAGCGAATACCTCTCAAATTAATTTGTTTTTGGGGTCTCTCTAGGTATGGCTACTGTTTTTATTTATTTATTTATTTTTATAAATCTTTGTTGAGTCTATTCTGTTACCTTGCAGATCAGAGTGAAAATGAAGCTGCCTATTGCCATTGCAGTGCTGGTGTTGGCACTGGCTGCTCACTCGGGTAAGTACTTGGGTCATTCACTTACTGATTGTGAATGCCTCTAAATATTATCACTTGGGCCTTAATTCTGCTCCCCAGACAAACCAGTCACCACTATGTTCACCTCTGTGGGAATTCCCACCCCTTTCCACCAAATGCACTCTCTCCCATTGTGCACAGATCATGAGCTGTTCGATTCTCCCGTTTCTGTCTGTAGAAGCTCAGGAGGAGGCCACAATTGAGCAGCACTTTGCCAAGTTTCAGGACCAGATGAAGGTGCTCACTGATGACCTCACAGAGAAGACTAAGGCTACCCTGGAGCAGATTCACCAGAGCGACTTTGCCGTCAAGACCAGGTAACAGAACACTGAATAGTCGCTAAATGGGCCAAACAGAGCCACTCTATATACCTCTTGTACTGAAATTGATTACATGTGCTTAGAGAACTGCTGCTAAAGCCTGGTGATAGACGCCACACTAACACAGTACATGCGCAGGTCATGACATGATAATCTATCGTATTAGTACAGAATTATATTTTAATAAAACATTGCAGTTTTAACTTAATAGTGGAACTTGAAAGCTAGCTAGACTGGAGTTGTCTTATCGTCTCTGTGCGACTTTGTATGTCTGCAGGAACTGGTTCTCTGAGCAGTTTGAGAAGATGAAGCAAAAGATGGACGAGACGTTTCAGAAGAAGTAGACAGCTGATATGAGAAGTTAACCTTTCATCCACTTTTCTGTCACGGGTGCAAGGTTGTTTTTGCTTTAGTAGTACTAACGGACACAGTTATACTTTCTGTCCAATCCTGTCGTCATTGAAATTTCCAGACCAAACTGCAAGAAATGTTTATACAATGTCAATGAATTGCGAATAAAAACGAGTTATGTATTGTGATATTTTGCCTATGACCTAATGTATTGCTTGAACACAAAAAGCTGTTAAAAAACAGTTTTTGAGAATATCTGAATGTGGGAGTAGAAAAAAAATGTTGAATGCTAGTGAAATGTTGCGCAACATTCCTGCATGACACCAGCAACAGGAAGGCCACATTTAACACAAAACGTATTCTGATAAATGCCGCACACACACACACACAAATAAGTAAGAGACCTATGATAAAATACAAAACTCATAATCTCTGGAGATACTACGGTCATTGGTTGTATATAAATTATTTTAGCAATGAGGTGAACAAAAATATGCCTGTATGCACTGAACCTGTGCTATACCACATAGTTGAATTCATGCCCTAGCCAGAAGTGTCCCATTAGATCGGCGTCTTGTTTGATAAATTGCAGTCATGTTATGAAACCATGCTACAAAGGGAGTCTCAATCTAAATTTAAATCAGAAACATGAACTGGATCAATATTTCTGCTACATGTCATATCACGTGCACCACCCTTTTATAACTAGAAACCAGTGAGAGAAACCAATTCAGACGAACTTTCAATGAGTACAGAATTGTGGAATTTCACTGCAGGGTTGATATTGATGTGGAGTGCGTAACTAGTAAGGTCTCTCTTACCTTTTTTCTCAATGGTTACCGTCACCTTTTTCTACTCAGATATGCCTTCGCACGGTAAAATTGATGCATTGGTAACTTTCTCTGTAATTAACATCTCAAAAAATAGCCCTTCATAAACTATATATAATGTTTCATCCCACAGGTGGCTTACTAAGGCAGGACACACAGCTTTAATTTCACATGTGTCCTGGTTAAAGTCACTATTTATCTTCTGTTAATGAATACCCCAATGCCCTGATTTAATCCAGACAGTCAACAACAGCAATGATCGGTCGTTGTCAACAACGAGGTTTCAAAGGTCAGGTTCTGTCTTGCTGACTTCCTAACTAAAGGACAAGCAACTCGGAATGGTGGTTCCATTGTGGTTTCTCGGTTACCCCTGGTAATGGTCGCCCCTTCTCCATCATGTTGAATGAACTGAACACGGGTAATGTGGGAAGCGTGAATGGCATTAAGAGTAGAGAGACTGTCCAAGGTAAAATGAGCTGTGCCATTCCGTGTGCTGACACAAGGCTGAGGACAGAACATTAGTTCTTTTATTCAAGTTCAGAAGTCACCCATCCCAACCCCCAACTGGTATTTATTCAATATTTCTAAAACGTCCCTGGCTTTGAATACGTTTGCCCATTGTAATTTGTAAATGTATTTGTGGCAAAAGTGTCGGTTGCTTTTAAATCCCTCCATGTACTAAAGTAATATTTCAGAGTTAAAACAGATGTAAGAAGTTGTGTGCTCGTCTCATATAATGTATAACAGTTCACTCTTGATCTGCACAGTGTGACCTTAATGGTTCAATATATAACGCTAACAAATAACATAAAAGGCACATCACTCCACTCCAACCCACTGAAAAAACAAGAATGCTGCACACGTGCTACTTTTTCCAGCGACAGAGGTTAACAGATCTGCTCTGAACAGAACTGCAGTTCATCAACCGACTAAACCAGATTGGAATCAGTCAGTACTTCCTCCGTGACAGGTAAAATGCTTTTACCACCTCCACACCACTTGTGAGTCAATTAATGAGTTGATTATGTCTAAATACACATACAAATATATTCAAGAATGTGTGTATGGGGCATTGGATATAGTTAATAGTATATAGTATATAGTTAATATAGTATAGTTAATTGGAAATCATTTGCATTATTTATGTTTGTGTTTGTTTAGTTTTTTTGGTCAGAAGCGATGTCTGTGTCCAGATTGTATTACAAACTTTCTTTTTTGCCTTTATAACATAACTGAGTGTCACTTGTCTTTATGCTGCTGCATATAATATCCTAATATCTAATATTCTCTGTTAGAGATGCCTGCGAACTTCACACATGTCACTCTGGTCTTGGTGCTATTAGGTAAGGTAAAGATTGCTACATAGCTTGACAATGAGATACTCTCTCCGCAGCTGAGTATTCAAAACATTTCTCCATTTGATACATTTGATAAACTGCGTGAGAATTATTTTGTTTAGATTTCTCTAAATGATCTACTATTTCATTTTAAAGACACTTTCTTGTAAGACAAAAAGCTAGGTGACATTCCAAGTAATCTATATTGTAGTGCTTAGGTTAGTCAGAAGTCAAAACGGAATGTGGGGAAAAGGTACAGATGAAAGGAGAAACAAATAATAAGCTGTATTTAAATACATCATCAAACCAGTTTTTTCCTGAAGAGTTATTTTTCAATTCTTAAATGTAACCATCTCCTACTTATTATAGCAACTTAAAATCTTTTAGCTTTTATAGAGAAAAATGGTACATATGTCTATGAAAAATCCTAAATTAATCCTAGTTATTGACTCCCTCTTTTATATGCTAAAATAATATGCATTTGACATTTGTAAGGAACTGAAAATTGAAGCAGCATTCAGTGCTATATTTCCTACCCGTTTTTCAATATTAAAACCTTCCCCTTTTCCTTACTACATCGATTCCCCCGTTTCTTTCTTCTCAGTGTTCACTCACTCATCATCTCGGCTCATCACTGTTGAAATAATTTATACTCTTTGCCAGCCTGCTTGCAAAAAAAAGAGTGTGTGTCAGAACCCTTAAATTTATCCTCCCCTGTAGTCTCCCTTCACCCTCTCCTTCATTTACAAAGCGCTGTGATCTTTGTTCTGTTCCCTTTCCAGCAGCATGTGTGAATGTGGTAGCCCCCCAGGAAGATGGCGCCCCAGACGCAGAGACAACTTTTGAGCTGTTCGAGCGGGCCAGTGAAGCATACCGGTACATTCATTCATTCTACAAGGAGGTCCTGGACTCTGTCATGACTTCCCAACTCTTGAAGGCAGCCGGTGACACCCTGCCCATGGGCGTAATAACAGATGCCACTGAAGGCACAAAGTCAGTACCTTGGGAATGGGACAGGAGTTCCAAAATGCTCATACTGTCTGGGGCTACCAATGAGAACATGAGAACTGCTATCAAACACTGCAGGCCTGTACCAAGCTGAAAGGACACTGGTGATACAGGAACGTGAAAGAGACTTTCCGCACCTTTTCAAACCTAGCAGTAGAATTCTGGAAGAAAGAGATATGTATTTGTTTTTATTGGACATGTTGTCTTGATTGTTACAATTTTAAGTTCTCAAGGGAGTTTAAATGGTTATTTACACATTAGAAAAATAATTTTATAGAGAGAGGAGAGAGGAGCTTGAGAGTTAATTAGAATTAGAAAAAAATGTTTTTTTTTTAGTTTATTTGCAGCTAGTTTACAAATAAAATGAGTTTAAATATTTGTTTAGGATACTGTGAAACAATACTCGACCTCTGGCTCTGTTCCCCCCCATTCCACAGGAATCACATTGCTCTTTAAACTTGAATTCCCTTTCATGTTGATTTTGTAGATGCTACATGCTGCCCGCAAACAGCAACAGGTTGTTACTATAGAGAAAACGCTGAATTTGTATGGTTTTGAGAATTTAAAAGACACACACAGCATCACCTGGAGCAATACAGCTAAGGACTGTTAGATCACATCATTTATGAACATTTAAGTAGGTGGCAGACTCCATAGTTTATTTTCTGCAACATGTTGATATTTGAGTTACATGCATATACATGCATATTGTCTTCATCGTTTGTATTTATAAATAGAAATGACAAACCCAAACTTCTGTGCACTCCAGGGCGGTTGTGGTGAATGTGCAGAACATTGGAGACATCATAAAAGGCTATGCCCAGACGTACTACGAGGACCATCTCCAAGCTGTGGCGGATCCCTACTTTGAATGGGTGGCCAGTACCACAGCTTCTGCCAAGGAGCACATCTCTTCGAGATGGAAAAGCCTTTGGCAGTGACCTTTCTGCAACATGGCCATCTACGATGGAGAAGGACACGCCATTGAGCGAGCCCTACTAAGCCGTCACCGAATAAAACAGGCTTTATTCTATTTTGGGGTAAATATGTTGTAGGTGAAATTAAAACAAAGTGATTGCTGTAAATACTCACTTGGATCCACATCCTATCTGAGCAGTTTTTTAGAATAAGCTGTTTTTTATTATCTTAGTTGAGTAAATATATAGTCTACTCAAATCAAATGTCAAATAAAAATAAATTTTAAATTAAACATCTGCCAAAGCCACTAACCATACATAATAACCATATGGATTATGATATTCAATCTGACTATACAACCCTTAACGGCACAGTTATTTCTAAGTGTTTGATCAGATAAGTAGTGAGATGAGTAGGGAGAATATGTAAATCCTACTTCAGAGCTTAATTTGTGCCGGATCCTGCCGGAACTGGATCCGGGACCGGCACCTACCTGACTTGCCAAAACAGCACCCTCTCTGTGTTCCAGGACCTCCTGATTTACAAATTAAACACTGGCCTACTTAAACATTTCATTAACAGTCTCTGTCCTGTTCGTATTGTTGCTCCATCTTGACTAAACTTAACAGTTGAGTTCTACTTCCTCTGTGTCATTTCTTTCTCTTGCCTAAATTACTCCAACGGTAGCGTCCACAACGGGACAATACTAAATCTAACCACCAGTGTCATTATCTCATGTGAAATACAAAATTATAAAATAATAAATATATTAAAAATAAAAATCTAAAATGTTTGAGGGGATTCTCAGTTAAACAACAGACAAACAAGTTGTAAATTCCAATATTATTCTCAATAACTGGAGCATTACTGCATATTTGGTTGGACCATTAGAACTTATAAAGGAATTAGGGTAAACCACAGGAGATATTTCATGTTTAATGAGTACAACCAGATGACAGCCAGATGAGTCAAAACCACACCTAAAAGAGAGACATATTTAACAAGATACGAATGGACCAGGCATGGAGTGCCAATAAAGGCTCATGCCCAAGAGCAGTGTGAGACCTACAATCCAGGGGCAGCTGCCCAAGAGCAGAGTGAGACCTATAATCCAGGTGCAGCTGCCCAAGAGCAGAGTGAGACCTATAATCCAGGCGCAGCTGCCCAAGAGCAGAGTGAGACCTATAATCCAGGTGCAGCTGCCCAAGAGCAGAGTGAGACCTATAATCCAGG
>JAOYSI010042146.1:14244-35632 GCA_025775065.1 Hiodon alosoides
TCTGGGGCTGAGTCTGGGGCTGAGTCTGTGGCTGAGTCTGGGGCTGAGTCTGGAGCTGAGTCTGGAGCTGAGTCTGGAGCTGGGTCAGGGGGGATGCAGGGTTGTACTCAGGGCTTGGAGGGACAGGGGAGGAGCAGGAGGAGACGCTAGGGTTGCTGGCGACGCGAGGAAGGCCCCTCAGGGGGTCCAGAGAGTAAGTGTAGGGGAATCGGGCACCAGGGATGTAGGGGGGGGTCGGGTACTGCGGCAGGTGGGCCATCGTGGACCCAGGGTCAGGCGCAGGCAGGTGCTGCGAACCGGAAGGCTGGTAAGGCCCTGAAAGAAAGACGACAAAGCACATAACTGTGATGAAACCTCTATGCTGTTAAATTACATATTTTTACCACAGTGTTAAGCACTGAAGGTAAAATCCATAGTGGGCCAGCGAGAGGCAGAGCCGCAGAAGGGCTCGGGAATCACTTTGCCGCGTGTCCATTGAGCGTGTCCAAGTACCTGAGGTGGTTTGGAAGGACTGTGAGCGAAGGGGCCTGACGGGCAAAGCCGCATCCGGGTCGATGAAGAAGTCTCCTACCGGCACAGGGGACAGACCCCGCCTCACATCGAAATCTGTCGGTGGGGACAGAGAGCGAGACCCGGTCAGCCGCATCGTGGGCGACACGCCGGGGCAGGTATGGTGTTGGCACTCGCCCATGCCCGGCAGTTAGATCCACCTTGGGCTCCAAGCGCACGATGATGCAGGTGTGCATGGCAGTGAAGTGCGTTAAAACCCAGTCAATAAATGGCCAGCCTCACAGAAGCTCCATCCAATAGTCATACATTTTGACGGACGTCTCTCTTACCAGGCAGGGACGAGGAGGAGTGGGTTCGAGCCAGACCGTGCGTGTGCAAATTAGGCTGGAAAACAACACACGGGCAGTCAAACACTGTTTGTGCTGGGGCTTTCCTCTCCGCTTCCAGATTCTACGTTCAGTGTTTCAGCGGCTCTGAGTAATGCCACTGCAGATGGAGGACATGTTTATTTTCCACTCTCAGAAGAAAATCTGTCACAGAAAATCCCTGAAAGAAGATCCCCATCGTCAATGTGAACACCACACACAGTACTGAGACACAGTCATTTCCTCTTTCTTGCTTTCACCTATGACTAACAGCTTCCACAGACGGTTATAAAAAGTCGACACTACATTTTAATAATTAATATAGCAAAACCTTTAATTCCCTGGAGTTTTCCAGTGGTCAGTGACAGACTAAACTGTGGGTAATGAAGGCCAGCCCACCCCTACACCCCCCACCCTATTGAAGTAGGGCAGGTGGGACTGACCTGTGAGACGGACAGGGTGACCACCCTATTGAAGTAGGACAGGCGGGACTGACCTGTGAGACGGACAGGGTGACTGCTCCACTGAGGTAAGGGAGGCGGGACTGACCTGTGAGACGGACAGGGTGACTGCTCCACTGAGGTAAGGGAGGCGGGACTGACCTGTGAGACGGACAGGGTGACTGCTCCACTGAGGTAAGGGAGGTGGGAGCTCCCGGAGTTGCTGACCAAGCCCAGGGGCTCCTTCCTCATCAGGGCCTCAGCCCGTTTGATGATGTCGCACAGGCGGTGGACGAAGCCCTCCTTCTCCGAGGCCAGGATGAACTCTCTGTGCACCTGGGAGAAGCGTTCAGACACTGGTCAGGTGAGCGTGGACACGCAGCCGTTCGTTTTTCACACCCGCAGAGAGGGACAGAGCATAGAAATCAGGTCAACGAGCCATCACGGACTGCATGTGTATCTACATTTATAATGTCAGGAATCTGCATATGTGTCCCAGCTGTTTCATCTTGACCTAATACCAAAAGCACTTTTATTGGCCAAGAGAGTTTAGGGGCTGCCATTTAATGGGTGTGCAGGCAGTTGGGTTAGGTACCCTTTCATCGGTTCTGTCGAGTTTCATTTCAGTCGACATATCCCACAAATAAATTCAGGAAGTTCGGAACCTCGGTCGGTGTTGGGATGGAAGATTGTGGGACCAGACCCTCACCATAACGGTGGCGATATCCTCAGGGTTGTCTCCATCCAGGTCAAAGGTGAACGTCACCATCTTGCTGTTGTGTGTCTGCAGCTGGCACTCCACCACACGATCCACTTTGTCTGACAACTGTGGGGAGAGAAGGGCTGACTGCTCACCTGCAGTATGGGAGACGGCTGTGTGTGTGTGTGTGTGTGTGTGTGTGTGTGTGTGTGTGTGTGTGTGTCTGTCAATGTGTGTGTGTGTGTGTCTGTCTGTCTGTCAATGTGTGTGTGTGTGTGTGTGTGTGTGTGTCTGTCTGTCTGTCTGCCAATGTGTGTGTGTGTGTGTGTCTGTCTGTCTGTCAGTGTGTGTGTGTCTGTCTGTCTGTCAATGTGTGTGTGTGTGTGTCTGTCTGTCAGTGTGTGTGTGTGTGTCTGTCTGTCTGTCTATCTGTCAGTGTGTGTGTGTGTGTGTGTGTGTCTGTCTGTCTGTCAATGTGTGTGTGTGTGTGTGTGTGTGTGTCTGTCTGTCTGTCAATGTGTGTGTCTGTCTGTCTGTCTGTCTGTCAATGTGTGTGTTTGTGTCTGTCTGTCTGTCTGTCAATGTGTGTGTGTGTGTATGTCTGTCTGTCTGTCTGTCAGTGTGTGTGTGTGTCTGTCAGTGTGTGTGTATATGTCTCTCAATGTGTCTGTCTGTGTGTGTGTGTCTACGTGCCTGTCTGTCTGTCTGTCAGTGTGTGTCTGTCTCTGTCTGTCAGTGTGTGTGTATGTAAGTATATCTGTCTGTGTGTGTGTGTGTGTGTGTGTGTGTGTGTGTGTGTGTGTGTGTGTGTGTGTGTGTGTGTCTGTCTGTCGGTGTGTGTGCGTGCGATTCTCAGAGAACACAGCAAACCGACAGAGATATTGGTTTGTGAGAGGCCAACTGTGGCATTGATGTGTAAATGGCATTTTCTCACAGAGGTTCAGGGACGTATTGATTGGTTCCCTACCCCTGTGATGCGCAGCAGGGGGCGGGTTCTCTTCTTGAAGAGCTTGCTGGTGCTGCGCTTGGTGGGCCCGCTGCTGTTCTCCGACGGGCCCTCGTACCCGTCACTCAACCCTGACGTCACGTCAGAAGCGTAACTGTATAAATGGAGCAGGTCCCAAAGTAGGTTTCAAATGACGTTCACTCCCTGGTACTAACATCACAAATACACAGGGTGCAAAATTCCTTCCATTGGTCATTTTGTCTTTCTATTTTTTGCACGCTTGCTTCCTGTGGTGTAATAGGTCAGAATGTGTGCGGCGCACTGTTCAGGGAGAGAATGGACGCCACGGTTGGACTAATCAGACCTGGTTAATCATCAATGTTATTAAAGTGTTGAAGTGAAATGTTGTTGCATCCATCGAGCCAGACTTCCCTTTGCGTGTAATTACCATTTACATTAAGAAAGAAGCCAAGTTTCAGAGGGGTAATCCGCAAAAGGCCATAAGGGTTAGAATATGAGTAGAAAAAGAGGACTTCATAACACAGTGTGGTTTTCATGTGAAAAGTCCAATTTAAATCTCTAGATGTAGGGAAGAGATTGGTGAAGGGCATGATAGCGTAATAAATGGCTGATGAGCAGCTGTGTTGACGATCAGTTTGACATAATGTGCTATGTCTGCTATATAGTTGGCTTTCTCTGGCACAGATGTGCACTAATATGGGGCGGTTTTGGGAATATTTAACCTAGAATGTTGGCCCTGGGTCTCAGTGATTACAGCCTAGGAATAAAATGTTGTTTGTCCTAAATAAATAAATTTTGTCTTACAATGAAAAAAATAATACATTGGAATAATCTCATTTAAATAGTTTAGAAGGTAGGAATAATTTAGCCTATAAAATGCAAAACCTGTGCATGGAATCCAATCTTTAATTATGCCACATATTATATTATTAATACGGCACATAAACATTTGCCATATGAGTGCCCTCTAGTGTTCATATGTGATGCAGCCTGTGCATATATTGATCTATATATGACCTAATTATCTTTTCCTTCTAGTACCACTCTGACATAAACATTGGTAAACATTTGCCATATGAGTGCCCTCTAGTGTTCAGACGTGATGCAGCCTGTGCATATATTGATCTATATATGACCTAATAATCGTTTCCTTCTAGTACCACTCTGACATAAACTGTGGTCTACTTAGTCCCTACAATGTTTTATTATGTTACACAGACATAAAATTCCACCATGTGTAACCTAGGAGACCTGGCTTACATAATTACTAACGGACACATGTATGTGCAATATATCGAAACTTAACAATATATGCACCAGCAAGGCCACCCAGCTAAAGAGCTAACCTAAAGCTAATGCTGAAGGCATTTCATTGTCACTGTTTGAGTCTGTGTAGTAAAGATATCTGGCGGGGCAGTGGTTCACGTTACGCAACACCATTCTTTCAGAAGCCAAAGACAAATCAATCAAAATGAGCAGAACTTATAAAGAAGAAAGGACTCTTTCGGTCACATAGAAACACAAAAGGGATGGAATGTGTGTCGGGCCGGGAGGCTGAGACATGCGCGTGGAGGAAAATGAGAGAGTCCTGTGAGAAGCTGAATAACCATTCTCTCTTTTCCCCAAAGCACAACCAAGCAAAGGGCTGCTAGCGCTTTGTAGGTGAACAGACCTGACCTGCTGCATTTAATATGGTTTGACACTGGATGTGCAAACCTCCCCTACGCCTCCCTCCTCGTGTTTGTTCCGATCTGCATGTTCTAGCAACCTACAATGCTATACCACATTGGGCACTTGACAAGTATCTTAAGTTTAAAATAAAAACTAGAGGGTTACTATTCAGCTTGGGCAGCCACTGTGGTGACCTCAGGGACTACCCTAGAGGTTTGTATTGGAACAACATTCACGGTAACCTTAAGTGTGTGCGGATCTTTCGTATGAAGTACGGTGGTAAATGGATTGCAATGGCCACTGGTCCCCCCTCCCAGCCCCCAAACACCAATTAACATATATATGCTTATGGTGGGAAAGGAAGTCGATAGATTACTGCTCAGCACTTTACCTGCAGTAATTGTACACAGGGTTGGTGGGGGTGTTAATGGAGCTCCTTTTAGCCAATGACGTCAAAGCCATCTCCTTAGGGAGGGAGTCAAATATACGATTCCATTCACCCCTGGCTGATTTTAATTGAGATGTGGTTAAATGTAGCTGACTGCTGAATCTCACATTAGCTTGTAGGGAACTTTGAGTTCTTTGTGGTCTGAAAAACTAAGCTGTGGTGGTTTTCCCTTCCCTTTACTTTTTGCGTTATTTAAACGCTTAAAAAAGGAATGCTCTTAGGGAGAGAGAAAAAAACTCAACAACACAATGTTTAAATTACTTCATACTCTTCATCTGATAGTGCATGTGGCGCTTAAGAATTTAGTTGAATTACACTTCTTTTTTTTTTTCCATAAGACAAAGAATAAGAAACAAAACATCGTCACAGTGAGACGGTTATAATATTGTTCTCACCCTGATTGGCGGCCTAGTTCAGGGTTATTCGGAGACAATTACCTGTCAACGGGGGAGGAAAACCCACTGGCTGATCCGGTATTGTTAGATACGGCAATAGTCTGGGAAAGGAACAGAACGGAGGAACAATGTTGAAAATAACAATTCCGCCAGTCATGAGGGCGAATGCGTGTCGACACCCTTAAAAAACATGTGGCGATTGCCGTTCATTTAATTACATGTATCACTCATTAAATACAGCTGATATTGTATACAAAAGCATTCACATTTAAATTCTATCGACCGTGAGAAAGGTCGGCACCGATAACGTTAAATTACGGCTGTGTGTTATGTCCAGGATGTTCTGGTGTGCGGTAATAATGCCACCTCTCCTGCAGGACCCACCGAGGCGAAGCGGAGGGCTGGGATTTGTGGGGGTCCGGTCGGTAGGGTGGGAGCTACACCTGCAGATGGGGTGGAGGGGCCAGGGTTGACCACCAGGGGGGATCCCTCGAGGGAGCTCAGATAGCCGTCGGTCTCGCAGTCGGCTGCCACGGCAACACAGACACAGAGATGGGCGTGAACGCACAGGATAGAGGCCAAAGGCTGACATTCACAAAACCCACCAGGCTCTCCCCATGCTGTGATGGCCTGCTGCCAGACTTTGTACTGTTAGCATTTTCCACTCGCCTTAAATAGCAGAGACGTGCACAAAAAAGGACAAACAGCCAGACTGAATAACAAGGTTCTATCTCTGCTGCCTTCAGATTTCAGCTTGACCCCGTTTGACTGTGAGATAGGGTTAGGACGCACTGCCGGCTTACACAAGAATGTTGAAACATTTCTGAGAAAGCATCGCCGCACGCAGCGTGGTTCGGAAAGCTCTGCCCTTCGGCAGGGTATGTTTAACGGGTAATTCTCTGATGGTGGACTCACATGTAGTGGGGGAATAGTTGGTGTGGTGGATCTGGTAATGCTGGTAGGCCTCCAGCTCCTCGGTCTCCGCCGGGAGGCTGCCATTGATGCCGGAGTCCACCGAGCCGCTGGGGAGGAGAGGGGCGGGGCTGGAAACGGTGAGGGCCGGCGGGGCTGGCGCTGGGGGGACCCCGGCGGGAGGCGGTCCGCTGGGCCTGGGAGCGGGCGGCTCCGGCTCCGGCTCCGCCTCCGTGTCCACCTCCTCCCCCCCCTCCTGCTGCTTCCTCCTCAGCTCCTCCACCTGCCGCCGGTGCTTGTCCCGCTGCCGCTTGATGGCCGTCACTCGGTCCCGGACCGCCTTGGCCACCAGCTTGTAGTCGGCCTCGCAGACGAAGCCCAGCACCACCTGGGAGGAAGGGGAGAGTTGCTGAGACGGGAATGAGCTGCGTGGGGAGGAGTCCCTACAGTCCCGTGTCCCAGGCACTCCCCACAGCCAGCCTTTACCAGGCAAGAGTTTCTCCTAGACCGCAAATGTTATAACACTTTCTTTTCACTTTCCAATTTCCAATTTCCAATTGTGTCGCTGTATGTACAATGTGGCCCGTTGCCAGAAATCTTGGTCCTCCAGTCCTAGTCACCTTAAAGCCACCCGTCTCTTTTTCCACTCTGTGATGCTACACGGCTCGCACAAGAGATTAAACGCCAAGAGGCACATCCCCCTTAGCGCTCCTGCAAGCCTGCAGGACAGCTGATAGTGTGCAGATAGGAGAGAAACCCATCCCCAACCCAGGCAGCGCTCTGCCAATGTGTTTACCCGGTCACAATCAGCCGATGACATGCACTAGATACAGAGCTGCGACACCCAGCTCACAGGGCTCACCTGCATTCGGGCAAGCCTCTTTTACAGACCGAGCCACTCGGGAGGCCGTTTTGACACTGTCCTTATTATATAAATCGTCCTTAACAACGGCTGGGGGAGCATGTAGCAATACCCCGTTGTTTCTGAATTCTGAGTGATTGCAGCTCACTGGTGAAGACTGAACACTGACGGCCTTGACATGCATCAAACAAACAACATTCCGACATTGTTGCTGTGATTTTTTTTCAGGAGCTGATGAAGGACATAAAACTGTGGGACTGAAGAGGCAGGGGAAGCAATTGCACAGGACACTACGGTAAGGATCGTAATAATAACACTGTATAACCTTCCACAAACCCTTGAGACTGCAGGGGTGTGTGTGTGTGTGTGTGTGTGTGTGTGTGTGTGTGTGTGTGTGTGTGTGTGTGTGTGTGTGTGTGTGTGTGTGCGTATATTAGGTTGTGTGTGTGTGTGTATCGGGGTGTTTGCGTGCATGTTTCCGTCCGTCCGTCCGTGCCTGCATCGGGGTATGTGCATGCATTTATCCGTCCGCCCGTCCGTCCGTCCGTGGGTGTATCGGGGTGTATGTATACGTGCGTGTGTGTGCGTGCATTTGTCCGTCCGTCCGTCCGTGCGTGCATCGGGGTGTGAGTGTATGTGCGTGTGTGCGTCTATCGGGGTGTGTGTGTGTGTGTGTGTGTGTGTGTGTGTGTATCGGGGTGTGTGCGTGCATGTGTCCATCCGTGCATGCATCGGGGTGTGTGTATATGTGCGTGTGTGTGTGTGTGCGTGCATTTGTCCGTCCGTCCGTGCATGCATGCATCGGGGTGTGTGTGTGCGTGCATGTGTCCGTGCGTGCGTGCATCGGGGTGTAAGAGGAGTGCACACCATCTCCTGCGCCACCTCCTCGGGCACGTCCTTGTAGAGCTCGAACAGGAACTCGATGGCGTTATTGTCCTTGTACTTCCCGTGGAGCTTCTTGGTGTCGTCCATGCGCAGCCACAGTTTCAGGCCTGACTTGACCATGTCGTCCTCCTCTGCCAGCTCCACGTGCACGCCGTTGTTCTCCTGGAAGAAGGTGTGCTCCAGGAGGTCCTGGATGGTGTACCTGCACGGGGAGGTGGGACAGGCATGAGACATGTACACCGTGAGAGGGGCAAGGGCCTGGCTGGGAGTTCTCCATGCAACAGCAAAGAGGGATGGTACCAGAAAAGAACGCGGCCACAGCTGCCTGGAACGCTAGATGTTGAAATACAACTTTAAGGGCATCGCCCAGATCTGCCCCCCAGACACAGAAGAGTAACATTTTAAGTGCATTTGTCTGAGGGCGTTTCTCACTGAGGCATGTGTACTGCACAACTTCATTGAATGAAAACTTCAGACAGACACAATAACTTACATGTATTTCAAGTTCAGCCACTTACAGAAAAGAGAGCTTGTTCTTGCGGTTGCTTATAGACTAGTAAAACTAGCCCAGCTCGTTAAATAATGACATAGATACCCTTTACTTTATGGCATAATAAGGACGGCTTTGAAGAAAATGCCATGGTTACCTTTCGTCTTTATTCATGCGTATGCATCCCTCGATGATCTCTTTGAGCTCTGGGACTTCTACTTTGAAAAAGCTGTCTGGCTTCATACCCTGCACAAAGGGGCGAGAGGAATCGAAATAAATTGAAATATGTCAGAGGTGTGTCAGTCATTATCCTGTGAGTCTTTCATACCAGAAATGAAGAGTGACCACATGTGTTGGAACGGCATAGAGGGGGGTCCTTTATTAGAGTGACCAAGCACAGGAACCGCGTAGAGGGGTCCTTTATTAGAGTGACCACATGTGTTGGAACGGCGTAGAGGGGTCCTTTATTAGAGTGACCAAGCACATGAACCGTGTAGAGGGGTCCTTTATTAGAGTGACCACGCACAGAAACCGCGTAAAGGGGTCCTTTATTAGTGCGACCACGCACAGGAACGGCGTAGAGGGGTCCTTTATTAGAGTGACCACGCACAGGAACCGCGTAAAGGGGTCCTTTATTAGTGCGACCACGCACAGGAACGGCGTAGAGGGGGGTCCTTTATTAGAGTGACCAAGCACAGGAACCGCGTAAAGGGGTCCCTTTAGTAGTGCGACCACGCACAGGAACGGCGTAGAGGGGTCCTTTATTAGTGCGACCACGCACAGGAACGGCGTAGAGGGGTCCTTTATTAGAGTGACCACGCACAAGAACGGAAATTAATTTAAGAGTCGTCTAAGTTTTGTAGGATATTCCAGGCCCCCGCAGTGCAAGCGGCTCCTGGACGGCAGACTGAGGAGGAGGGAATCGATACTGTGTTTACCTGCCTTCGGGTTCTCCGTTCTGTTTCTCCCTTATCAGCACTAGACAACAGCACAAATACCCACAGTTCAATGGGCCTGCATTGCTGTCCAATCGAGAGACGACGGAGAGTGAGGAGAGGCGGAGGTGTTGCCCTCAAGGCATGTGCAGAGTAGAACCGGTCTAGCTCGTGGTGAGGAGCACTTCCTGACTGTGGGCCAGCCTCTGAAACCTCAACCACTGCAGATAAAATGCTCCACTGTTGCAGAAATCTCAGGGTATTGGTGATAAAATAAATACATTCAAACAAATCCAGGTTGCTTAGTTTTTTGCAGGTCTCCCGATCACCCAGTGCAAAGTAAACGCGAGTTCTGATTTTCACGTAATCTAGACTAGACCCGCAAAAAGGAATTTCGTGAAATTGCTATATTAAAACACACAAATAGTTCTGCGGTGCGTGAATGCTATCGTACGGATCTGGCAAACAGGGAATTTCACAAAATGGTTTATATGTCAATTCACAGTTTGATTATGGGAAAAAAATCATTATACGTTTTTTTTCGGTACAAGACAATGGTCGCATTGAAAACGCGCAGGAGGGAGGAAGGGAGGGAGGGAGGAACAGCCAACAGAGCAAAAACAAAACACACTGAGCCAAAAAAAACCAAAAAAAAAGGTCTAGTCTTCGTGAACAGACGATACGAAGAACTCTTATCGAGGCTTATGTTTAAAAAAAAAAACAACAGTCTTTAGATTGGAGTGAAAAGGGGGGGGGGGGGTCCTTTGTTTGGCGATTACACGGTACACGACGAGAGGACGCAGAGCCGGGGAACCAGTCTCGACCTTGGCGAAGACGGCGTTGCGGCTTTCCGTGGCGCACGCACTGGCGTTTGCGTGGATTAATGGGTCTGCACAATGCCATGCTTTTACCCCCGTGCCTGAGCAGGAAATCCGTGCCGGTCTAGACAGAGACTCCGAGCAGGATAGGAACAGATGCACAGGGGGCGAGTGGGGCATGCTGGGGGTTTCAATCACAGCACGCTCCAGTTTCCACAATGCCTCTAATGTCTCGAACTACCCAATAATCCCATCGTCTTTGGCCTACAGGCATGGCAAAAAAATATTCCCTAAAAATATTTTCCTAAAATTACTACGTTTTCCAGAATGTCACTGGATCTCAGAGAACCGCTTTTATTATAGATTGATAATATGAGACTGAAACAGAAATCTGAAACACTAATGTTTCCTACTAAAACAAGCACTTTCATTTGGATACCACGAAAGGCCTATTTCTGATTAGTTGCAGTCGGAATACTCTGAGTTCTAAATGAAAGCATTTAACAATTAAGGAGATGCAGGGGCCTGTTTACCTCTGCAGGCCTGGCAATTTGGCAGATAGCACGCTAATGCTGTTCAAAACTACACGACATAAAAGTGGCACTTAATGGTCTGTACAACAACCCACTGCCCAGTGACTTAAAAGACTGACAATGAAAAGGACCCCGACAAACCCGTTGCCCCCGGTGGCAGTGTACATAAGGCACGTATCTAACGTATGTAACGTTGATCCCTGAGGCAACTGAGGCCACAGACCTGGTCCAAATCATCTTCATTGTCTGCAACCACGGGGCTGTTTGGGAAAGGGAACCCTTCTCAAGACCCACATCAGGCTTGGCCATAGGGCAGCCACTCAAACCAAACTGGACTCTGTCAATCATCTTTCATCACCCCTCGGCACTGACCAAAGTCCGCAGCACAAAATGTGTCCAAAAACACTTTCCGCATGTCCCTCACAGATTAGATGACGCCGGAAATAACCGTCTTTTGACACCGCTGTAATGTCCCGACGCCGATGGGTGCAGAGTGGTCGCATCTGTCCCACGTGGACATCACAGTGACGTTATACTAAATGTTTTCGAAAGTCACGCCGCCTTTCAAAAGCAATAATAGCTTCTTTTGATACAGGTGTTCTTGGAACCAAAAGCCAAAAGTACGATAAAACAATGCAGCGGTCTGTTTATTTCATCATGCCACCCAGTTATCGGTTGCTTATTGGCTCAAAGGAAGATAAGACGGTTAGTTGATATGGTGAGCACACAGAAGCCATGTTGCCAGGTTTTCCCACTGGAACCATCCCCCTTTTTTCCAAAACGAAAGCTGCATCGACCTTCCCGAAACCTTTGGAGAACCTGTTGGTAGACTTAGGCCTCGCTATTGGATCTATGCAATCCTACACATTTCGGAGCCCTTCGAATTAAACTTAAGAGCTCATTTACGTTCCAATAGCATACGATTTTAATGAAATACAGAGAACCTAAAAATCTCGCTGAAAAATGATGCTGCCTGAGGCCTATGAGCTGGAGCTTGCGGATTCCAATCCAGCCCATGTCATTGGTCGACTGTGATCAGTCATCATAATTGGTCAATGAAGAATAGTAACGATACTGATTATCTTTGTAATATTGCCCCTATCCAAGCCCAGTTTCCTCTTTTTTTTCTTTCAGGAACCCCTGATTAACCTTCATTCCCACGCAATAAATCAAGGCACTGAGATACTAATGAGTGCTTCGGGATCTGCCAATGAATTGCCCGGCATGGCGTGAGAAAACCCACTGCGCTTAAAGAAAGGACCCCATCCTGCAGTCCACCGCATTAGGACCCACTCACGCTGGTGACTTTGCGGTAGATCTGGGCTGCGTTCTGGCACTCGGAGTAGGGGTACTCGGACGTGGTCATCTCCAGGATGCACATGCCGAATGCGTAGACGTCCACCGCTTCGTCGTACTTCTCCTCGTACATCTCCGGGGCCATGAACTCGGGGGTCCCTGTGGGGGAGGGGAGGAAACAAAGACGGCAGGCTCAGCCCCCGGCACAACGGCACAAAACACGCGGACGCGGACTGGTGCTGCGACGTCCCTCCCGGGTAGCGTAGTCATGTTCTGAGGTGGAACAAACGCATCGATAAACAAAGCAAAGTCATTGTCAAAGCCGACAGCTTTAACTCAGATGTCAACGGTAAACTCTGTGCATGACACACCGGCTCTCTACTGTCACTCGGGTCTCGTATTCTTCTGATATCGCTCACTTGCCATGCAGGCAAATAGTATACAGTCTTATCATCAGATCAGCGCTAAAAGGTCGGTGTGAGGGACAAAGCATGACACCGGTGTAGGCGTCAGAGTGAGGCATTGTAGTCATGCACTGAGGTAGTACAAACACATAAATAAATAAACTGCATGACTCAGAGACAGCTTTATTTTCAGTGTCAACAAGGTTCCGGCTACGCGTTGATGGTGTAACGGCGTAACGGCGTAACGGCATAACGGCGTAGTGGAGTACATGTGAGGAGTGGTGCCTGGATATCAATCAACGTCGCAGAGATGGTCCTTGAATCGCTTCGTGGGATATCAACACTGGTTTGTGAAGCGAAGAAGCGCTAAGTGGTTCTGGATGAGGCAAGATGTTTAACAGGAGAAGACTCCCCGTGGACCGTGGCCTGAGGACTCACCGATGACGCTCTTGGCGAAGGAGGCACTCTTGAGGGTGGCCAGCCCCAGGTCACCAATCTTTACAGAGCCAGTGGGGCCGGTGATGAAGATGTTGTCACACTTGAGGTCACGGTGGATGATGGGCGGTGTGCGGGTATGCAGGAAGTGCAGCCCCTTGAGGATCTGGTGGCTCCAGCGCTGCAGCAGCTTCAGTTTCATCTCCTTGAACCGCTTCAGGTACCTGCAGGGACGTGGAGTGGGGTTTCAGTCACTGCGCCGACACTGGAACCACACCAGACACGTTATCGGCCAGTTGGCCACAGCAATCTCTGGGCGTCTAAAGCTCTGAGCCTGAGCAAGTTAACATCCTGAAAACTATCAGATGAAGATGGACAGGCGGTGGACAGCGGGTAACCGCTCCCAGCGTGAACCTTTTACCCATCAGCCTACATTAGTTAAGTGCAGCATTGCTTCAGTTGAGAAAGGGGTAGGTGAGATTGACCCACGTCTTCAGAGTGCCCGAGGTCATGAGCTCGGTGACCAGGAGGATGCACTTGTGGCCCTTGACGGTGGACTTCCAGGAGTCGTAGAAGCGGACAATGTTGGGGTGCTGCAGGCCCTTGAGCATCTCCACTTCCTCGCTGAAGCGCTGCCGCTCCACCTTCGTCAGCCTCCGCGTCTGGACACGATAGGAGGAGGAGAGACGGGGTCAAGCACGCTACCAACCCAGCTCATCGTTCAGCTGTCCATCACTCCTCTAGGAGCTACCCTACCGCTCGAGACAGGAGCTATCTAACGTGCAGGGGAGGAGCTGCCGTCCACTCATTGGAGGAGCTACCTACCCCTGAGGGGGGAGGAGCTATCTAACGCTCAAGGAATTCACTACCTATTATTCAGGGAAGCAGCTATCTAACGCTCAGGGAATTCACTACCTATTATTCAGGGAAGCAGCTATCTAACGCTCAGGGGAGGAGGCACCTTTGTAGGGAGATGGGATCTGAACTAAAGAGAAGAGAAATTTAATCAAAAGAAGCTTTATGAGGCTTACGTAAAAATACTAAGATTTGCCCTCCCCTTTTAAAAAAAAAAAGCTAAATTTTTTTTATGAGGAAAAAGACCCTACAGAGAGGTTTTTCAAAGGATATAAACCATTTTTATGAAATAAAAATAACAGATAAGACAGAAATGTGATACAAATGATAGATAATTCAAGTCTAGAAATGGATGAAAGCAAAGTTCTTTTTCCTGCACCACTATCCCGTCGGGATGAGATTCTGGGGTGGGCGGCGGAAGCCCCAGGGACCTGCCTTCACTCGCTCATCCAAAACCGGCCCTGCTGTCCATTGACAAGGGGCCCTGGCTGGCTGGCCAGCACAGAAGACAAGGCCCCTTGTGGAAGGGCCCTCCAGTAAAGGAGTGGTGATACGCCAGCTGCGTGAAATGGCCCCCAGGCCATGGCAACATAATACAATTAACAGTGGCGGTAATCAAGAGAGCCGTTGGACAGGCTATTTTCAGGAGGTTATTCTAAGAATGGCCCCCAGTGGAACAGCAGCTGTTAGGAACGCCTTTCCTCTCCAAATGGGAATCTGTGATCCAACACTTGCCAGTGAAATTGTTCATGGGGACCCGTAATTTAATAATCAGATTTTTCATTCATCTTCCGCATCTTTGATGTTCATCTTTTCACTTAAAGTGCAGAGTAGATGTGAAAACAGGGCTCTGATATTCGCCAAGAATTCTTCAAACAAACTAGGGCCTGAACTTGGGTCGAACTGCTGCTAATAGGACTGCCTTTCAGAAACAAAGAACAAGAGATCATATGACACCAGAACTTTTTGTACGTCGTATGAAGCAGGCAGCAGGCAGTCATTAGACACCTAGGGTCGTGGTTTTATGGGTGGTTGAAAGGGAGATCGGTGGTTTAAAAGCTCTTTAATTCTACAGCAATCGCTCAGAATTAGCAGAGAAGAATTAGCCTCAAAAGATTGATGATGGTGGTCATTGTTAAAGTCTCCTGCCAATTGGGTGAAACGGCTCTGAATAAGGTACTTAGCCCAACTCCATCCTGCATCTAAAGGCTTCCTTGTCATTCAATATGAAAACGGGCTTGGTCTTATCAGGCTATCCAAAAAGGAAATAAAAGCGCTTTCATCCGATTAGGCCATTTCACACCGCACACAGCTTACACGCCCCCAAACCGTTGTGCTTTGTGTCAGAGAAGTTTGAGAAACAGCTGCGAAAAACACGCCTTCTGAAGCAGACACAATATCAGACCAAAGAAATACACAAACGCAACAGGCCCGAAGGAGAATGGAAGGAGCTGTTCTTGCTGGTTGTAGACCTGACTAAAGTGAGTAAATAGCTGAGGAGGTTGTATTTAGGTGCCTCGACCAGGCCACAGTGTCTTAATGAGGGTCTGCAGATTCTAGAGCAGTTCCTCCGGGCTATGTGACACCCAACAGAAGACACTCTATTCCCTGAGCCTTTTCCGTGTGGTTCCGGAAAAAATCCTCTCGGCTCCTTTCAAGCCCCGAGGATCAAACCGGTCACTTTTCTCTGGTCTTCATAAAGGAGAAAGTACAGATGCAGCGCATGCGGCGAAACAGAAGAAAAGAAGCTCGTCTTTGAAGGTTGACCTCAGAGAAGTGTGACCTTGGGCCACTGAAGTCACAGCAAAGCCTCCTGGGTATTCACTGGGAAAGATTAAACAGAGAACAAACACAGAGCAACCACCTGAGTCTCTGTCACACTGCTGTGACTAAAAAAAAACCCACAGTTGCTGAAGCAAAGTATAGCCAAGGATTATGCAAGGAAGTTCAACCCATCGGCGCCGTAAAAAAACCAAAAACAAACAATCAGTAACTGACCATTAACTGCAATGTGCTTTTTGTAGTTGTACGGTCTGCATCTATTTGTCTCACAGCCATGGTAAAAACACCCGGCCTTCACTTTACACTCCCATAAACACAACGCATTGGCCTAGTAGAGTCTCGATCCTTCTGTGTGTTTGTGTGGGGGGGGGGGGGGGGGGTGTATTTTAAAATACAAACATGGTTCCCACTCGCCTCCTGCAACTATTCAGTGGTTAAAATTTTGCAGCTATGCCGATAGATCATTCATGACCTACACTGTTTTGAGTGGTAAAAAAGCAGGACGTTCCGCTGCTTGTCCATAAACGCTGCCATTTCTGCCATTTCAGGTTGGTTGTCTGGTGTTGTATAACCAAAAGGCATCTTGTTCATATCTCTTCTCTACTCCTGAGTAAGGTACTTAGTTATCCTGGTAAGGTTAGACCTGTCGGCTATGCGAGTTCATTCAGAATGAGAATGTCTGTCTAACACCCAATCATGACAATAAGAATTATTTATAGAACCTTGAGATAACCCCCCAGAGACAGGGAGGTCTTCATTTCAACAGGATTCCTTCCAGGCCTCTGTAAAGGTAGGCATCTTGATCAACTCTTGAAATATTTATGTAAGTGTTGTCGATGCCAAAGCTTTGAGCAGGATATTGCTGGTCAGAGCAGTGGCAGTCTTTGGCGTTACTGATGACCAGGAGACAAGGCTGCTCTCTGTGTCGGAGGCATGGGTGTGTCAGATTTTTGTGTGTTAGAAGCCTGTGTGCATTGGTGTGTTGGGGGTACTCACTATCTAAAGCCTGTATGCTCAAGGTTGCAGGCTTGTTACAGTGTATATACTAAAGTTGAAGAAAAATATTACGCTGTTTTTGAGCCTTATAACTGTACTCACCGTGTAACGGTATGTTGGTGGATAAATTATTGGGTTACTGGGCATGAGAGAGAGTAAATAAATAAAGTAAATTTAAGAATAGCTTAAACAGTTTATACCTAAATGGACCTGGACATACACTATTTGTTCCATCCCCTCCAACCTCGACACATTTATTCCAGCGATTGGCAAGCATCAGTTTTTGGTAAATATTTATGAGATGAGTGTAAAATTCCTTATTTATTGACCACCCTGTTTTCACAAACGTCCTCCTTAGAACGAATGTTTCAGTGGTGTCCAAATAACATGTACGTATCTCAGAACAACGAAGATGCTAAAAAACTGAGTTGTGAAACAGCCCTGGTGTACTCTGGCACAAAGAGGCAACCGTGTATGCGGAAGGGGGAGCCTCATACTTCAGCCTCGGAAGCACACTACCTCTGCAGGTGGATACGCAGATACCCGAGGAGACGAGGCGTTGTACAGGGCGAGGGCGCTGCAAACGCGTTACTGTGATGTGATCTAAGGGCCATCTTGCAAGGGTCAGTGTCCAAACCCTGCCAAAACGAGCGCTGAGCGGCTGAGAGGACCACTGTGTACATTCTGAGGAAAATCTGACTCTCGTCTTGGCTGTCGGAGGGCCGGAGTGGAAAAAGGATCCCAGAGTCCATTTAAAAAGAACCGGCAACTCTATCTCTCTGCCGACACTGGAAAAGCTCCCATCTGGGAGGACAAACAGGAACAGACTGAGAGAAAGGGCTTTTATAGGACAGATCAGCATGCCTCCTTCTCTCTCTGGAGACAAGGGATCCGTGAATCCATCCCTGTCAGGTTCTTGGCATTGTTTGTCTCAATACAAATGGGTGTGGGGTAAGAGGGTTCCTTTTTTCCTTCGTACTTCAAAAATGTTCTTAAAACAAGACACGTTGGGCTGCAAACGAAAGATCCAACGCACCCTGTGCTTTAACAGGCCTCCTTTACAGCTGCATTTGGCCACGGCAGGCTATTCAGTCATCTGTAAAAATCCATTAGGCAATGACTCAACGTCTCTACCAATACACAGTGTTCTTACAGTGTCACTAGAAAATTGTACCTAAGGGACAATGCAGCTCACTTCCTCCTGGAGGGATTACTTTATGAAAAAATTTTAAATAAATATAATACGTCACGTCATCTTCACCACGTGATAATGTTTCAGCAACACTGCAGAATCACTGTGAAAATGATATATGTTGGGTAAACCTCTTCACAGAGATAAACAGCCTACTACAGTAAGGTAAGCTAGAGTGACCACAGTGACTGCACAAGAAGTATAGATTTCAGTGGGAAATAAATGTGTTTAAAAAAAAAAAAGAACATGTCGCTAAGTTTCTTTATCGACCAGACTCAATTCATAAGGAAACACAAAAGCAAGAAAACACCTATAGGTCAAGCCTGCTCAAGGGTAGGTTTACCATCTCCCTTTCTCATGTGTTTTCAGAGAGCAGAAATACACGGCAAGGGGAGGGATAGGCGATTCACAACACTGGACTTTTACGAGGACGGTGTAACAGCAGCACCAACGGACTGCAGTGCCGAAGATCCTGTTTTCCCCACAGAACAGCAGCCTCCCCACCGGATGTTATAGAGCATTCCTGGCCCGGACTACAGAGAAAGCCTCGTTAAACCCGGTCCCATTTCATAACAAAGCCTTTCAGGGCTCCTTTGCGGGGCTGTTTATAATTTAACGGGCATTCAGTGGCCTTAATAGAACAGGAGATTGTCCTGGGGACCGCTGACATCACTCGGCCCTTCTCTCCTGCTGTTTCAGGGAGAAATTAATTGTGTCAACGACGCGGTAGAAAGGTTATCGGCGCCCACAATCAGGCTCCGCTGGTCTTCCTTCCAGAGACTGTGAGATTGTAGGACATGAGGAAAGTTTGGTTTCCGTCCGCACAGGTGACCTCCGTTCACATACAGAAGAGTGGCTTGCATATGGCTTGCCACGCTAGGTCAACCTGCCCTGTGCACGTTCAGCACCTCCGTGATAAGGCCTAGCTTACAACGGGACTGACGAGATGATGTCACTCTTAATTAGACGCAGGGGATGAAGCTAACCGGCCTTTGTGGATTAGCATCTTAATGCATGGGATAAACGCATGATCTCACGTCATCTCATCTCATCTAGCGTGATTCATAAACAAGCGCTGTGCCGTGAACAGGGCGGAAAATCTCACCTCGCAAAGTGCGCGACAGGATTCGGGTCATTGTGTAGAGGGAGAAAATTTTCCCTTTGTATTTCTGTGCCACACTGTACTGGGTTGTACAATTCAGTCCGTTAAAAACCACCTAATCCCCGCTCCACAGTGCATCGTCTGTATGCTAGTGTGCAATAGGAATAGCAGAAAGCAGCAGGCCTGAGTCCATCAGTCAGCAACAAACTGAACGCTGTCCACTAAGCGGACGCAAACATTCACAGGACTGTAGGCCAAAGAAAACAGAGCTGGTAAATTGATATTGTCGGTTGTTTCTGTTAAGACGAACAGAGAAGTCGGTTTTCTTCAAGTACCCGAAAGGGTGTTTTGGTTTGTTTTTGTATGTTTAACGATGCCAAAGGCCGATCCCTCACTCCATAAGCCAGGTTCCTTTCAAGCTGGGCACACACCAGCCGGCCTTAAGGATAAATCTACTTTTGGTTACAAAAACAAGGCCAGAATTCATGAAAGAATCTACCATTTTGTTGTTTGTTAATTAATGGAATTCTACAGATTTTTAATGAATGGAATACTAATTATTGTTTCAGTTCTTTTCGGTCCACTGCCAACTCCAAAACTGCAGATTTGTGTTAATACTGGACGTCTCAGGGCAGCCTAACACAGCTAAATCACAGCTAAAGGTCGTCAGCAAGCTTTGTCAAATATGTTGAATTAGGTGCCGAGAAACCAATAGTTTCCAGTTTATTGTGAGAGACACACACGCATGTGAGGCTGGAGGAACTTTTAATGCTGATTATTCTCCGTTACTGATAAAGAATGGTCTGGCTCCTTTAATGCAATATAAAAAATTAAAATTAGCTTTTTAATTGCAGATTCCACTGAACCTCAAAGGACAGGCATTGACAATTCTAGTTACTGGCTTTCGTGGAAAGAACATGCACATTTTGATACTATCAAAACCTAATTAATACAGACCTTTAAAGGGCTTAAAGGAATTAGGAAAGGACCCCAACATAATTCCCCTGTTTACAAACACAAGAACCCCACTGTCTTAAGAGCGTTTAATGGGATGCAGTTGAAAGCTATCAGTCCTGTGAGGTGGGTGGTGACCCTGTTTGCAACATATCTGCTCTCATGTAAGTCTTTTCAAGTTCAGCAAGTAAATATCTGACCACGTGAACCTATTAAATCTTATAACTAGCCTTAATCACATATGAAATTGTTTGGATGGAATGGACTCTGGTCCACACAGAGTTTCCTTAGAAACCGGGCAACGGTCTGACCTCCATCAGACACACATTTCACATGACGATCACACATTCATGATGTGCACAAAACATAAATGTAGTGATAATGCGCCAGTATGTGTTAGCAGGTGGCTTTTTAGAGCGGGGTTGGCTTTGGAGAGTTTTCAGCACCGCGGGGCCTGATATCTAGTTTGACCCCACCGTGTAAAATCAGGATAAATTTAGGAATTTTGGATAAATTGGGATAGCCTTTTTTTCATGGCGGGAGGACCGGCGCTGTTGACTCTGTAAACATGACTTGACGTCTAATGTTTGGTGAGGCATTGTGCCAGCTGTGTAGACCTGGCGCTAGACAAACCCAGCGCGGTTGAGGGGGGCTGCGGGGAGGATGGTAACGCCCTCACCTGTTTCTCACCACCTGTCCGTCCCACAAGATCCTTCAGCAAACTGATAAATAATTTAATGAATTGATAAATTAATTTAAGAATGAATTTAATTAATTGACAGAATTCATTTATGAATCAAACAATTAATTTAAGAATTAAAGATTCAATTTTGACCCTTACAGCGCTCCATAGGAAGCGTCTGGTCAGCCGAGACCAGCTCCTGTTTTTCCACTGAGAGCAGCCACCGGCAATAACAAATACGTTAACCAGTAACTCTGTTAGCTCTTTATCTTCTTTCCTGCCATAGCCTCTGTTCAGAGGTGCTGAGTGCTTTTACTAGCTCTAAAACTGATTCTCCAATACAGTTAGTGGATTCAAAAAGAAAATTCATTATAGGGAAGATTAGGCCAGTGTCCCAGGCGGTGAGGCGGCGGTCAAAACAATATTTAACACGGTTGCTTGACATAAAACTGACCTAAAATTGCATAATTGAGTGATTCAAGCTAACTGCTTTTTAAACCAAACCTTTTTTTCTTTTGACCTTGATCCATTTAGTCACCAAAATGTCACTGAATAAGTAACTCACAGAGCTCACAGAGAGGCTGTGACGCTCGGTTCCCAGCGCCCCACCCACTTTCCGACCTCACAGAGAGGCTGTGACGCTCGGTTCCCAGCGCCCCACCCACTTTCCGACCTCACAGAAAGGCTGTGACACACTGTTCCCAGCGCCCCACCCACTTTCCGACCTCACAGAGAGGCTGTGACGCTCGGTTCCCAGCG
>JAOYSI010042146.1:35732-63122 GCA_025775065.1 Hiodon alosoides
CCCACCCACTTTCCGACCTCACAGAGAGGCTGTGACGCTCGGTTCCCAGCGCCCCACCCACTTTCCGACCTCACAGAGAGGCTGTGGCTGACGCTTCCCCGGGGCTGTCCCAAACCCAGCTTCAGGCGCACTAAAGGGGCTAACAATAAGAGCTGGCGGGCTGCCCAGGGGGGCTGGCAATGACTGAAGTCACAACTCAATGACAGACAGGTCTGTCTCCATTGTGTACGCCTCACACACGCAGCCTTCCTCTGTAAAGGCAACAGTGCTGTTAGCAGCGATAAAGCCTTTTGTGGGGCTTCTGCAGGACGATCTGTTGATACCAGCAACAGTGATATACAGCCATGGGGGACCTGGGCGTAGGCTTAGGGGGCTGTGCGCAGATGGAGATTGCAGACTGCACACGGTTGGTGGAGGAAGAAACTGACCGAGAGAGTTTGGAGTCAGCAAAAAATTGTGCTCTTCTGCTTAAAAATTGAAGGAAGACACTGTTAACAACTTTGCCCCGATGTTGCAAAGACATTCAGACTATAGCCACCCCAGTTTGTACACACTCATTCAGACTATAGCCACCCCAGTTTGTACACACTCAGACTATGGCCACCCCAGTTTGTACACACTCAGACTATAGCCACCCCAGTTTGTACACACTCAGACTATGGCCACCCCAGTTTGTACACACTCATTCAGACTATAGCCACCCCAGTTTGTACACACTCATTCAGACTACAGCCACCCCAGTTTGTACACACTCATTCAGACTACAGCCACCCCAGTTTGTACACACTCATTCAGACTATAGCCATCCCAGTTTGTACACACACACTCAGACTATAGCCACCTAGTAATAATCAAAGGCATTATGTAACAATTATATTGTATCAATCAGTCTTTTCCATTCCCAGGATCAGTTCCAAGTCAGTTTTACAGCAAAGAGCTGGAGAAATCACAAAACCTGTGGTAAAATGTACCTGTGGTACCTGTGGCAAAATGTACCTGTGGCAAAATGTACCTGTGGTAAAATGTACCTGTGGTACCTGTGGTACCTGTGGTAAAATGTACCTGTGGTAAAATGTACATGTGGCAAAATGTACCTGTGGTAAAATGTACCTGTGGTACCTGTGGTAAAATGTACATGTGGCAAAATGTACCTGTGGTACCTGTGGCACCCGTTAGGTATTTCCTATTCCATCTCACGTTAAAATCTACTTTTCAGTAAACACATGGGCACCCTGGAGGGATTAAGGTGTTCATTCATTCGCGCTAAAGGTGACAGGAGGCACAACGGCGCAGTCAAGGTTATGTGTGAGTCACGAGAGACGACTCATGACTGTTGCCCGCATGTTCCAAAAAGCAAAAAAAACCGAGACCTTAAAAAAAACAGTTTTTAAATTAAATTTTAAAAGAAGAAAGAGAAAAAAGCTACAGGGCAGCTGGTCACCCAAGTGCTGCAAAAGTGAGGAATAAAATGATTTAAAACACCTTAGCCTTTGACAGTATACTTCCAATAAAACGAATCATTAACAGACACACTAAATATAATACAAGGCGAAAAGCAAATTTCTTACAATTGCTGTAACTGTAATGTTCCTGTGTAGTGAGAGAGCTCAGCTCATCCAGTTAAAATGCAAGTTTCAATATCAACTGCTGTTGGTAAAAGAGGCATGCCAAAATAATGATAGCTATTGGAATAATGTACGCAAAGTGTCCATAGTATCCTCGAACTACGCTTCCTGGAGCCAGAGAACACAGTTAAACTTACTAAACCTCAGCTCTGCGGCCCACAGGAGCTCTCGACTGACTCTCTGTCATGTGACACCAGTCAATCTCCTGTACCCTCCTCCCACTGCAGAGCCCAACCCGTCTCTCGGTGTCACGTGACCCCAGTCCTGTACCCTCCTCCTGCTCCTAAGCCTAACCTGTCTCTCAGGCAACGGCTTCAGTGTCAGACTCCGCCTTTTTCTTTTCCGGGGGGGGCCACTGATTAAATGATGGCAGTGGAAAAATGGCCCTTCACCACATTTGCTTCTTGGGAAAAACACCTGGCCCACGTGACATTAAGCCCCTTAAAATTGCTTTCTCCCTTCAGTTGTTTTGGATTAGAGAAGCAAGACTAATGAGGCCTCTTTGTTTCACCCGGCTTTGTCCGAGTGAGAGCGACTCGCACCGCCCCACTCCTGCCGCACGGCATTATGTGAGTGAATGGAGGGCGAGAGGCCAAGCGACCATTCATCTACCCAGCGCGACCTCCTTTGTGACACGTGCCCAGCAGCAGCCGTCGACCTCCTTCCCGTTACCTGTGATTACATACCCAGGAACAGTAGTCTCCCTCGCACAGAGCAGAGGGCAAACTAACTGGGAACAAACGGACATTGCCACGGCAACTCCACGGAGGATGCCATCGATTTATCGAGCGAATTAAACCAGGGGTTGAGGGTAAAAGAAAACAAACTAAAAAGGGGTAAGGGCTCTGTGTGGATGATCCCAGGTGGATGTTCCCAGTAGCATTCTAAGAATGCATTTCAAATATAAAACAGAAAGGGCTGAAAAAGGGCTGAATAATCCAGCTGGTTTTTTTGTCCTGCAGGCTAAATAACGTAGAATATACATCAGACAGAGAATATACATCGCTTTCTTGTGGAATAATTATCAACGTCCAATAAAATCTGTCCAGCTCTTTGCCCCATCCGCAAACAAACGAAGCGTCTGACTGCTAAGGCGTATTGCGCTCCTGAACGCTAGAGAGCCAACAAAAAGCCGCCATCGTGACACCTGCACCGGCCTTCCCACCTCTATCTTTCACCAGGGATAGGGTGGTTGGACAGCTCCTGCAACATCCAGACCGCCCCTCCCAAGGTCCAAACCCCTTTCAATTGTAAAACAAAATGGAGATTCAGCGGGTCTCAGGGGGATGAATCCAAGCCTGCGCAGCCCCTCCATCTCCCAGCTGCCCTCACAGGAGGCTCCTGTTACAGTGTTACTGTTGCTGCTGGCCACACGCCCACAGCCTCAGGTGACCATACCCACTGAAAGCTGTCTGCTGAGGCTAATCGAGAGGACCACAGAGCTGAACGGAAACCACTTCTCGTAATCCTGCGTTTCGCCACATCCGCCCTCGGTCAACGGCGTCTGTCACCTGACGTAGTCACCCGAAAAAACGGACCAAAGCCACGCCGAGGGCCATTCCTTCGCGGGATATCAGTCCTCGTGGGACTGTCTGCCTTGACCGCCGCCCTTCGCTAATTTCAGTGTCTAACCTGGGTATAATATGAGATAGCAGGCTTATCATTTTATCATTTTATCGTTTTGTGCATACATGAGAGAGAGGCCACCGGTGCTGGTGTTACCGGTGGTGTTGAAACCAAAAACTAGAGGGGGAGCATAGACAGCCCGAGTGAATACAAAACCTCGGTCGGGCCCCTTGCAACTCTGCACCTCCGCGTGGAGCATCTGACATACTGCCAAGATCCCATAATGCAACATGGCTGACGGTACAGCGTGAGACTCCACTAGGATATACTAGCCCGGTACAAAATGACAGGGTTCTCCTCATAAACACGGAATGCTGACTTTAGCTAGGTCCACGGAAGCTGTGTCCGTTGTTGACAAATGAGGAGGAATAACTAAACATGAAAGACATTCGTTTGTTGGCTAAGCTTAGCTCAAGTCACGTCAGGTGGACGATCAGGCAGAGAGTTACACATGCACAGCTTCCGTCAACCAAGTCATACCATGGAGATAAAACAGACGGAAAGTCCAGGAGATAAGCCCTTACGCAGCTGGGACGACGGCCAAGCTGGCATTTTCTGATGTTTCAAATTTGTGCTATCCCTTGCCCTTACCACAAAGCACGGCTGCTAGGATGCCTGTCCCTGTGGCGATTTGGACAATTAGTGAGGAACGATGGCTAAGAGATCAAGTATTTTATTTCTGTTTAAATCACCCTTAGATGCCAGCCCTGGCACACTAAGCCCTTTAAACGTTAATGCTTATAGTTGTAACAAACCAGGAGTGTTCATTATAAATGCTTCAGATTAATTTTGTAAGGATTATAACCCTGGGGATGCATTCTTTAGCCGCTGATTGGCGAGGTCCCTTAATAAACTCAACTAAATTTACTGAAAGCTCCATGGAGATTTTATGCCAAGAATGCCACAGACTACAGACACCTGGTTCACCTTTCAGCTGAATTACTCACAACATCTGTTGTGCTGGAGAAATTTTAAGCATTGGAAGGATGAAATATTAAGCAGGATGAATGAAAGTTCCAAAGGCTTCCACGACTTAATGTAGTTTAATGTAGTGCCTTTGGCAGCACCTTTCAATTTTCAATGGCTCGCTGGCAGTGAGGAGGTTAACTTAGCAGAGGTAACCATTCTTACCTGTCCACATTCTTACCTGTAGCTCGCACCACGCCACCTCAACCGTAGTCTCGGTATCAAGGCCCTTGTACACCGTCTTGAACGAACCCCTTCCAATTTCTATGTTGAATTTGAGAAACCTGCCGTCGGGGGATGTCGCCACAGCTTTGGTCTCAATTTCATCCTTTTCTTCTTGTTCCCATTTACTCTGAAACGCAGCGCGTGATAAAATAACCTTTTTGTTGGTGATTTCATCCTCAGACTCAGAACTGACGTCCAGGGTATTTGCGCAGGACTCCCTCGCGTTCCAGTTGGTAACAGATGGAGCAGGGTCCGAATATTCACTACGCGGTCGAGTGCTGCCGCTTGTTTCCGAGCTCGAGTCGGGAGAAGCGTGAGAGGAGGTATCAAACTTATTCACTTCTCTCGTGATCCCCGATAAAATGTCGTCAGAGGACCAAGACAGCGTCTTAGAAAGAGGAAAAACTCGCGGTTCTGGCTCCATTGAATTCATCTTGTTTAATCTGTTTCTTCTCGCGTGCGCCGAGTGCCTCCGTCTCCTTGTTGGCACTCGGGTAGACATACAGGAGTCGTCGTCCAATCCGGCAGGTAGTTTTGGAAAGCGGTGTCCGGCCCGGTCAACTTCTGCCTGGGACATAGTATGGCACTTGTAAATATGTATTTTATGTCGTGTTTGCTTGTATGAATTAAGTTTTATTTAAATGACTCCATGAGAAATAACCCAGCACAAGACCATCGGCATGACTATGGTGACAAATCAAACGTTCATTATTTGTACGTTTAGCTTGTACGTTATAAAAGACAGGTTCTGAAAATACGTTAGTAAACTACAGACCGCATTTATTTAACGCAATATTAAAAAAGCGATATAATTGGGAAAAAACAACTTTAAAATCGTTTCAAAATAGATTAAATACGAGAATGTAGCTCATGTAAATACGACAGCAGACCTTAATTTGTCTTGCTCTTTGCTATCGTTAGTTATATAAGTACTTTTGGGCGCACGAAAATTTTATAGTTGTTTCGCCCATAAAAGCTTAAAATGAAATATGTACGAAATCCACTTATTCATAAACCTGTACCGTCCGTGGCTGTTCCTCTGTAGACGATTCTTCAGAAAATTGAAACTGTTCTGGATGTCAACACTGAACTTTGTGTACACGCTCGCGAAGCTCCTCCTCCTCGTTTAACACCTTTCTAATTTTGCTGGAAAGATAAAGAAAAAATATCTCAGCGGTGACCCGTAATGTAACTTTCGATTTGTATAAATCAGACCCCAATTAATAAAACGCAATTCACACCTTAAATTTTACAGTATATTAATAAGGATATATATTTTTTTAATTCTCCTTGTTCTCTTGCAAGTTGAATAGTCTTGTAAATTAATCTTCGGAGTCGCAATTCAGGATATTGATAGGTAGTGTTTGTAATCTAGCCATTAATTCAGTAGTATCCCAGAGGTCAAACGAGCACACCTGACTTCTTTGGCCAGTTACTTTAAATAGGACTGGAACCTGGCAACAGCAGCTAGAAACAGGCTCTTCTGTTCACTGGCTGTTCACTATGCTATACAGTAAGCCTGTTTTTCTTTTCAGTTATGAAATGCACAATTTGGGTGTGCATCTTTACCGTTAAAAAAAGGTCACGGTGCCCACCCAAGCGCAGACTGAGCCCTATGAGCTAGATTTCACAGGATTGAATCCAGCTCATGTGATTTACCGATCATGATCAGGAGAGTGCGGTGGTGGGGCACAATCGGCAGAGCGCCTCAGGCTTTGGGGTGGGCGAAATCAGCAGGGCTTCTCTCGGCCCATCACGTACCTGTATCTCTCCTATCCGTTTCCCGGGCAGCTGCAGGCTGGCAGTGCTGTCAAGAGGGACGTGACTCCAGAGGACTCAGAGGGGCTGGAGGAGACTCATGTGATGTGACAAAGCCGCGAGGCGCCGGCGACGTTCAGGCCAAAGCTTTGGCGCAGGCCTTCCGAGCAGCCGCGGACACCGCCCTTATTTATCTGCGATCACGGATCCGACCTTACGTCCCTCTAAGGCCTCTCTGCTCAGCAACCACTGGTTGTCCCACCATGCGTATCGGGAACGACTATTACCTACCCCAAGTCCTGAGTCATTCCAGAAAAAAACTTGAAAAAAACCCATGCATTGGTTCTAAAACCGGTCCCTACATTTTGAATTGCTATTTTATTGTATTTTTTTATGTTTTGTACCTACCCTTGGTGTCTTACTGCTATTGCGCTTCAAGAAATGCCCTAACGTCGTAGTTGAACTGTGTGTTATTGTAGCAAGGGTGATGCTGTACGTGTACATTCCTGCAATAGCCTGGTACCATTATGGTGAAATATGTAAGCAGAAACTCTGAGTCCTTTCAACGCTGTTTTGCCTTTTCTTATTTGCACACAAGGAAGTTTGCCTAAATGGCTCCATAACTCACTTTGACCCGCTCCATTCTCACAGGCAGAGAACCTAGCCGCACCCTGTAATCAGGGACATTGGCTGATTGGACATTAGGGAAAGGTGAGCATAAGGATGGTCCGAACTGGCCACCATACTGCCAATCTCATACCAAATGTCATTAGCCATTCTGCTTAACTGACTCATTCCGCCCTCCCCCCTCACAACACAAATGAACTGTTAAGGGAGCGTTCGGTGACTGCTCACTTGCTGAGACCAGCTAGAGCAGTGTTATCTGCAGGGGCACACAGCAGCCCCATCTGTGAGAGGAGCGCAGAGTTATCAGTTAGGACACACACAGGGAGAGTTGCCTGCAAGGCCCCCCGTGGATGTAGCACGTGCCAATCACCACGTTCTGACGAAACTTTTGCCTAGTCATCGTTTTAAAGATTCGCACAGAAGAAAACAAGAAAATAAGTTCTGTGACTGGAGAATATCTGCATCTGCGTAAGCGCAATGGTCTGCGCAATTCCATTTATAACTACACCATCTCTGGCGATTTGATTATCTGCTGTGTCCTAGAAGGAGCGGTACGGTACAGGCTGTACCTTTCCGCTTTACATTGAATTCAACACTTTTGGAAAAACAAGCCTCAGATCACAGATAAATTAATGTAATTGACACATATCATCCTGAAACGGACTAACCGAAGTAAAACAGCGGCGTATTTAAAACTAAATACAAAGTAGTTTTTTTTTTTTTATGTATGAACGCTTTGATATTGAATCGTTTCTTAAAATGTCTAGTAAACCTAATTGTAACATTTCGCGATAAATTCTCCAAACGAATGAAAAAGTATTTCCACCAGCACGATCTTGCCATCTAGCGACGATACATTTGACCACAGTCACAATTTCTGTTTTTTTTTACAGTGTATCATTATATTCTGAAAACAATATTCAGAAAGTTTATATATATATATATATATATACACTAAAAAAATCTATTTCTTTCCATCCCAGTTTAATCCAAAAAACTATTAAAAGGAAATGTGTTTATTAAGTGAAATAAAGGAGAAAGAGAGGAGTAAAATTAATCTAATAATAATATTAATAATTATTGTCTTATAGTGGTATATGTGCAAATAGTATCCACAACAATCATTTTTGTATTGAAATTAGATTTTGAGGCAGTCCAAAAAATTGGGTCAGAAACAAAACATGAAAAAAAAATTAGTATTAAAACAAAAAGTAAGGCAATAGAGAGCTAATAATTGAACAAATAAAATAATTAGGCCATCCTGCTGATTGCCAATAGCCCTCAGCTAGGTAATTCCAGACAGCTGGAGGCTGTAATCTTGTGGCTACAGCATAAAAGGTTGCTGGTTACAGTAATTGGGGTGCTACTGGAAGGTTAAAAAACAAAAACAAAAAAAACAAAAAGAATGTTGTCTTGTATTATAGAAGAGGAGTAAAAGTAATTATAGCAAGTTCTGGGTTTGTTATGTATTGTACAAGTAGCTGTTTTGGTTTTCCACACCTCTGTGATCAGCACCCCGGTTTGATAGCTCGGCATCTTAACGCAGCATGTGAGCTGTGGCAAAACATGTGTTGGTATGGCATTTTTATTATTTGGTCCTTTTCCTGAGAGGTTGCTGGAGAACCTCTACAAACAGACATCAGTCAGGAGTATTGTCTATTCTAGTATTGTCTGTTGCAGCTTGTGTGTGTGCCTTTTGAAATGCCAAAAGCGTTTCAGTTTCTCCATTGGTCAAACGCAGACGTCAGTAAGCGGACAAAATTTAAAGTTACTCAAACTGAAAGGACAGGGTTGATCCTACGGGCAAACTTCAAGTTACAGATTTGGGAGAGAAAAAAAATGTGGGTGAATTGTTTTTCTTGTTTTTTTTTTGTACAATACTCTACCAGTAGAACCACGTTTAGCGACGGCATCGCCAAAAAAAATATAGCTGAGCTTACCATGCCTGAATCAGAAAACTGGCTTTATGTTCTTGATATCTCAGGGATTTCCTTTTGTAAGGTGTTGCTTGCTGGAACTAAGAGACTATGTGATTTCTGTCCTGAAATTTCTCCACAGGTAAACGGACACGTTTATTGTTTGACATTTATTGTCCACTTCCTGCCAAATCTGACCCTCAGTAAGTTTTTATGTATTCATTTTCTGCATTTTATCATTTTATAAAAAGATGCAACCGATGATGTCGTACCAAGGATTTGATGGGTCCTTGTGTTTTTTACATGTCATTTTAAAGTCGTCACAGCCTAAAGAGTTTTCCCATCTCACTGTACTCCAATGTTTTGGAAGCCGAAACACAGGGGAGAGGTTAGGCCCACCCACCAACTCCTCAATGTCAATTAAGCATGCCAGTTCCCGCGTCAGTTTGACAAGACCTTGACAACCGCTAATGCACTTTTGTGTCCTCACCAGCCTATAATAGGGCTGTCCTAATGTCCCTCGTTTTTAAATTTCATTTTAATTTGTCACAACAGCGGCCCTTCTTTTCACTGGCTTTACTCATGGCTGTTAATTTTGTGATTAAACATGTAACAAAAGACGTAAACTAGATGGCTTGTCACAGCTACTTTTAGTTGGAATTGTTCACCGTGCACATAACAAGCAATCTAGCTGGCTTTTCCCCACTCATGGACAGTGTATTTAGTTAGTGCAGTGGCTGGGGAAATTAACCAGAAGGTGTCATGCTAAAATTACCCTAGAGCGAGTTACTTAACTGAATTGTTTATATTCATTTGTTTCAAGATTTGTCCTTACCTGTGTAAAATTGTAAGATATGTGAGGTTCTCTTGATGAGGGAGTCTTATGAGTAATAAGAACGGGTGATTTAATGTCACATTTATTTCTATATTAGTTTACATTAAAGCTGTCTGCTGCTTCCTGCCAAAGAACCACACCAACACCTTAAAGATTGATTTACCGCTACGGTAGGCTTAAACCCCTAATAAGTTTGGATGTGTGACATTTAAATGGATACCCGGAAGAAGAAAGATTGTTATGAAATGTTAATGCACAATAACATATTTACACACGGAGCGTGTGCGACTTTCTCCCTTTTCGTTTTTAGCTATAGTAGTATAATCGATTACTTGTCTTGAACTATGCACTTAAACAAGAAGCAGGATTGCTCTTACCCGGAGAAACGCAAACAATTGAAATTATGGGTGCAGCACATTTTTGAATCGATTTGTGATAATTAGCTAGCCGTCTATGATTGAGTATACAAATATAACAATTCAGTTATGACCATAATAATAATAAGGCACGGTCAAAATTCACACCCTTTCCCTCCCTTGCACGTTCCTCCAACTGAAAGAATTCAGCAGAACACATTTGTGTGAAAGAGCCATGTAATTGTTCTCAATGGTTGTTAGGCGCGTCGTGCCAGTATAATATGTTTGGTAGATTTTTTTTGTTTTTTTTTTGTTACTTGCTGTACGGCATTTTTAACATGTTATATGTTCCTGCAAATGTAAGGTACCGGCTGGAAAATACAGCTTGATCAACTCAAGTTGGTGATCAGCTCGACATGATTTGGAACATGGTAGCGGATAACTGCTAGGTGGTTGATCAGCTAAAGCAATTTGAACAGCTTGACCAACTCATTACCTACATGACTAAGCAGGTCAGGCAGCTTGACCAGCTGTAAATCCAAGGTGGTCTAAATAGAATTTTTCAGCAGGGGTAAATATCTACCACCGCATTTGAAGATAATGGCGTCTACTGCGTAAAAGTCGTCTTCAGCAGGAGGCTGGAAGTCATAATAGAAGCATTTGACTGACTACATTTAAATTGAATTTTTAATGTTTAAAATATTTTAAACCATTCTTTTCTCAACATATAGAATGTCGAAATAAGAGTTGTAATTGCCTGGATTGCTATTATATTCTGTCAGGGGCGGGGTTTTTTTTCTTCTCTCTCTCTTTCTCTCTTTATTTAGCCATGGAATGTTCTGGTTTGCATCAAGTAACACCTATTTTTAACTGCGTACATTCCCTAGATAGTTACAGAACTACGCTTGTAGCACTGCGGCGGTGGTTCCTACAGCTGCGCTTTTACTTCCGTAAAAGCCCAAACCGACCTTTTGTTATCCTGTACAGTTAAGTGACCCCGCCACAATGCAGGAATAAATTCCACATTTTCAGTCGGCCTGCCCGGCCGAGTAGTGTTTCACTTTTCAGATGCTATATTTAGTCTCTTCGTCTAACTCCGTAAAGGAGAGTATATCCAAAAGCAACATTCCTTTTATTAAAGGTAGTCGTCACATGAAATTTACATTTGTATTCTGTATACCCATCTTAAATAAAACAAGGTCGTGTTTTCCAGGGTAAGTCCGTATTTGGATACATGGCCCTGCAATGAAATAGCCTTGATTTTCTTCTGTTCATGAGTACCGAGTTATGCAATGTAGCAATGTTATAAAGGCCAGAACGGTATCGCTTTTGACTAATATTTAGGGAACCAGACCTTTCGCCTTCCATTGTCCCCATGTCGCACTCCGGTACAGTCAGCACCACGCAAAGGTTGCGATCGAATAAATATAAGTCCTCGTGTAGCCATCAGGGGTCAGCAAAGAGCTGTGCCGTTTCCTCCATTACTGATTCTCCATTGCTGATCAAGACAGGAACCTGCTGCTGCTTTTAGCTGACCTTGTACTCAATCATGTACCCAGAGTGCCAGGAGGATGGTTTTCATTCTACCAGATCTCTTAATTGCACGATTAAATCTATTGAAGTGATTGAAAGTTTATTTCCCTTGCTTCCAGGGAATTGATGTCTTGCAGAGGCCCGTAACAGCTGCCTGGTTGCGGCCTCTCTAGAACCGTCTAAAGAGATGTTCACGAAGAGCTGAAATAAACACAGACCGGGTCCCCAAATCACACCCCCTTCAACTGCAAACCAACTCCCCGGGGGTCTAAGAGGGAAACCAAGGTTAACGCAGCTCATTCTCGGCCTTCGTCACTTCCATGCAGTCGCCATGGAAACCAGGAGGCGCTATGCACTGACCTGTCGCTGGGGAATGTGTTTTACAGCCCACTTTGTTAAACACTGTGTCGGCTCTAATGGGAGTTTGCCTTCGCCTGGATCCTAGCAACTGGTTGCTATGCTGCCGCCGTTGCCATGATGATCAGGGAGATTTTGCTGTCAAATCTAACTTGCCCTTTTTAGTCATCCTTCATAAAAGCAAGAATAACGAGCATGATGACCAAAAGCTGGCCCAGGGTCAGGGGGGATGGGCGTTGTTCAGTAAGTGATTTTGGCTAACCCCACACGATGCAGCCCTAGTGTCTCCCCTTCCCTGTTTCGCTCATTTGATTAATGGTTTAGTTTCCCATCCTCATTTTTCCTGTTGTGAACATGGAGTCTCTCACCCATGTGTGCCATCCATGTTATTGTGGCCAGGAGTATACTGGTACAACTATTACTGCAATGTTCCAGGGCACAAGGGGTGGGAGAGATAAGGTCAGGACCCTGTCCAGTGAAGTTGCACACCCTTATGCCCCACCCCCAAAGAAAACAAAACAAAATTGTTCCCTATCAGTTGACAGCCTCCACCCACCAGGATAACAGGCTCACTTCCTCTTCTGACGCCTGAAACGGTACAGAACAGATGAACAGACAGTGAGAGATCGCATTCAGAAGAGAGGTAATGTGTAGCGCCTTGAAAAGTAAATCCAATTTAGATTAGCATAGCAGTCAACGACACGCACTCCTGGCCAGTGTACATTAAGGAAATTTGGCACAAATCCCAGTGTAATCCACTCAGATCAAAATGACGAACACAAAGTGTTTTGGTTACGACTGGGCGTGTGCAGATGGAAGCTGATGAACAGAGCAGGCAGTGTGGGCGTGAGGTGCTCACAGTGGGTAGTTGTTGTAGCATCAGGTCCTTTAATTGAGTCGGCTCCAGAGTGAGCTGCCAGACTCCGGCTTCAAGCGGCGACAGCGTTTCCGATCGCCCTGGACCACCGCCTGATAGTTTGACCTTTCTCTCAATGTGATCACCTCTTCTGAACCGCCTAGGGGACACTGTTCCCGGGGGCCGTCCCTTTGCTCACCACAGCGTGTGCAGGGGGCGCCGGGGATGCAGAATACGACTGTTTGCGCCTGGAGTGAAGGTTCTGAACGCATCAAAGCCTGGTCGGTCAAAATAGGTAACATATTACCTGCTGTCAGCTCAGCTGACGAATCTGACCCAGCGTACCAGAGGAGATCCATTGTTGACTGATATATCAATTTCCGTTCACGAGCGAATCACAAATTACATGACCTATTGTGATTTGATACACTGCCCCAGGTAGGGTCACACAAGCAATAATGGTGTTTGGAGTCATTTGGGATTCGAAGCTGCAACAGCACAAGTTGGATAATAAAAGGCATGACCTTAACTGCTGTGGATGGGCAACAGTACTTAAGTAGTGAATTATGTAATTTTCTTAGGTTAAAATAAATAAATTAATTAAAGGTATTCTAATTAAAATAATAAAATGCGGTTGTAGAAACCAACTACGAACATACCTCCTTGCAGTTTTTTTCGAATATAGCGCGAAAAATTCCGATCGCTTCGTCAACAAACAATTTCAGTGTGCATTAAATTAAATTCCTGTCAGACGATATAGTGTTTTGTTAGTTCTTACGCTTACGAGCTAGATCCAAACGAGTTATCAATCAGGGCTGTTAAGACTTGTATTCAATTATGCATTGGCACTGTTGGAATCGAATCAATTTCTGGACGTGTTTTTTTTTCCATTAATCTAAACTGTACACTGTATTGATTCTCTACATTTATCTATTCCATCGTATTCTCATTTCGCCCTCATTATATTCCATAGCGGACTCGTTTTGTCATCACCCGCCCACAAAAATACCAACACTTCAGAGTATCATACGTTTACCAGTCAAGTGTTTCATCTAAATGTCATGGGGACCCGAAGTGATCGGCTGTTTTGACATGGAAAAATGTATATTTTCGTTGCATACGTGGTAGCCCTACCATCACATGTGTGTGCGCGTGTGTGTACGTGTAATGATACCTAGTCCTGACCTCCCGTGAGAAAAGGAGTCCACCGTGCAGTTACTGACCCGAGGAAGTTCTGATGTACCATCACGGGCATCACCCCGGTATGCCTAGATAGTATAGGCTATTAGAGGGGAAGGCTCAAACATGTCTGATCTAAAGTTCACATGATTCATGAGAAAACCGTTTGGATGAGTAGTGCATCTATTTATTATGTTTAGCTCCCCAACATTAACAACCCGTTGTTAGTCGCAGAGCACGTACTTCCATTTTGCAAAACGTGTCATTTCAGCACTGCCCATCCCAGAGAAAGTGGCGTCAGTTCTATTTGAGAGGTGTATCCGGCGGTTCGTGGAAGACACGAACACCGAAGAGGAACCCTGCGCCAACTTGTTTAAGACAGGAAGGGCAAGGACAGGCCAGACCCCCCCTTTCGCCTCCTGATGTGGTCTTAAATCAGCCAAGCAGCCTACCGCGTGCCGACTGGTAGTTATCTTTTCTCTCCGTAAAGTGACATTTGCCCGTATTCATCCAGCATGTTTTTTTTTTAATAATATGCTTAAGTCTTCACTAGATTCACCATCTCAGAGGATAAGCACTAAGCGATAACTTTAGTTAGTTTCTGGTAGTGTTAACTCAACTACTAATGGAAACATTGACTGCTCAATAGAGTCGTCGATATTGCCAATAGTAGTTAGAACTACCACTTAAACCTAAAGTGTAATTGCTACATTATGAGATTATAAATCATTTAGAGGTTCTGTGCAACGAATCTATTGGTTTTTATGGAATTTCAGGGCGCCTGATTGGATTAAAAAAAAAGGAAAAAGGAAAAAAACACCGACAAAACCATTATTACCAATTGGAAGCACTCCAGGCAAGTAAAAACAAGCACTGAGCAGATGGCCCCACGTCACTGTTATGAAGGGGAAACTAAAGACCGGGGCACTAGGAGATAAAACTTTACGGGGAAAACTCACCATAACGTAAAACTAGTAATTGTTTTGTTGTTGACAATACGTGAACAAGCTCATTCACGAGTTTAACGTCAGAGCTCGTCTGTTTTAAGTGTACGGATTCGCATCACAGTATAGTTTTATGGTATCTATATTTAAATAATGTAACGGAAAATTCATAATTGAAACATATTTAGATAATAACTTTTTTCATATATATCCTTAAATTAAGCTCGTTAGTCTTCAAATTGGTTGAACGAAGGCACAACTCTGTGAGTGCCCGACGGACCAGCTTCATGTCTCCCGTTTTCCTTGCTCTCAAGACAAATCAAGATGGATAACGGAATGGCACAGAATAAAGGTTTCGTTGGCATCGAACTTGCACCATGTTTGAGTCAATGCGAATAGATCAACCCGAGAGCCCTCCCACATTTATGAATAACTCAACTTCTCTCCTCGACGCGCGGTTTAGTAGCTAGGCAGCAGTTCCCTAAAACGCGTCCTCGCGCAGCGCACAGCCTCAATTTTGCCGACGTGGTTTTGTTATGAATCGATCTGTCGTCGTCCTTTAGCTTCGGACCAGTAAGTCCCAATGGATGAGCACAATGGGCATCTTCGCTGCTTTAAATCTCACTTAACGTGTACCGAGGTTGTATATTAAAGACAAAACGGGATACAAGTATAACCTTGCTCGCTCGCGCTGTTATCTGTCCGCAAGTTACCTAGCTACGACGTTTAAGTCTGCTTGTATTGGATAGAACTAGTATTACGCTATTTGCTCTGGCCAAAGACGCATTCGACTGAATACAGAAAATATATCGGCGTTGGCTAAATATACAAGAAGGGCACTGGAAGCTTAAGGTAAGTGTTCATAGTCTACATTTGAACTATAATACTATACAAATTTGAATTCGTTGTCTTGCTTGCTCCCAGCACAATGCTTAAAATTCGTGTACTTAGCTTTGAATTTCTGAAGCCGCATTTATCGTCATCACAGCTGGGCAGTAAGTACATGCGTTGCTGTATATGGTTAACAATATGTGTCAAGCGTTGGCTACCTGTAAAAAAAAAACTGCAGTGGTATTAATTAAGCAATCCGTATTTTATTTAACCACTGCAGCTATAGATTCTTGCAAGATATTTACTGCACGGTCTTGACCCGATGTGGCGCGAGCCTACTCCCCATGCTCAGACCTGCATTTTAGACTGCTACAAAAGGTATAGTGTTTGCTAATTGAGCTAGCTATTCGCGTTGGTAAATGCACATATATAAGTGTAAGGGTTGTTATTGAAGTATTTATAATTGTATAATTTAATGTACGACAAGTATGTTCCAGAAATATCTGTAAACAGTGGCAGCCTTGCCGGCCACACGTGTCATACAGTACTCATTTTCGAAAAGCTGTTTAAAATATATATTTTATGCTCTACTAATGCAAATATTAAAATGCTGCGTTGTTAGATATTGCTACTTGACAGACAAATCAGTGGTAAAATACAGGTTTCATGTACATGGGTTTCATTTTATGGGCATACAATTTTGGCTCACTTGTGTTATGATTAAAATACCATTCATTGAAATGGCTAAATTTTAAGGAAATGACAAACCAATATTTTTACCTAACCAATTTCTTTTACTGAGAAAAAAGTGAGATGCAAGTAAACCAGCTGGATGAAAAATGGGAGTGTCTCAACATTTTTGCTACTAGCTCACTTCAAAAACAACGCACTTAAATTTTATATGGCACCAGGACCACAGCTCAACGTAGCAATGCATATACATATGTTGGTTATTCATTTGTGAGCATTGACTCTAGGCTTTGAATGTGCCCTGTGTCCACAAAGGCAGGTTGTTGGCTAATAACAGTATTGATTATTATGAACGTGTTTGTTGAACTGGTTGACATTAAACTCAGTCATAAAATTTTTTCAGGTTTAATGGAATGATTGAAATGACTACGGTTTCTATTTACAGCTGTTTTTGTATGTGCTGTTTGTATCCCTATTGTTTGAAATGACAAACGCGGAAAAAAAACCGTGTGCATCATCAGTCATACCACTGAGAAGGGATTCCTCCAAATGTTTCCCTAAAGGTTAAAGGTTATTACACCAGGCAGTAGGTGGCTAAGTAAGCACAGTTGTGACCAAAACTCCCAGGAGAGGCACTGATGTTGAGCGCTTTAGATAGTACTTAATCTACCCTCCCCATTCATCTAGTACATACCTAGTATAAATGGCAAATATAGAAAACAAACTTATCGTTGTATAAAGTTGTCTGTGTAAGAATTCCCACAGTACGTTATAATAATAATAATAATAATAATAATGATGATGATGATATGTATATTCTATACATCACCAACACCTTGCTTCTTGCAACCATAGTTGAACAGTTATAAGAAGTCACCAGTGTATAACGACTAGGGACACGTCCCCCCCCCTTGGTATAACTCAATGAATGCAACCAGGGATGGGATCTACTGCCAGGACCTGCAACAAGGGATGGTAATTGGCTCACACCCATGCAGGGCAAAAGTAGCTTTTGATGCACGTAGTTTCCAAGGGGTTTGAGTCTTTCACTTGACACAGTACGTACCATGATGAATGAGAGGCGATACAATACAGGGACAGTAACGGAAATTTAGAATATGATTAATTATATTGGGGTTGTGCACAGTATTTTCTTTTACCAACAATGCAATCTGTGTGAAATAAATCTTACCCATGGTCTTCCCTTCTTGATTGATGGATTTCAAACTGCGGTGTACTATCATTATAAAGCACTGAATGGATGTTTACTCCGGTGTTATTTAAAAAGGGTTTAATAAAGATTAAAGTGGACACAAGATGAAAATTTGCAAACGTTTATGCAATGTCGTTGCATAACAGTTTATCAGCTTCCTTTCAACGATGTTGCTTTTGAATCCGCTTATTTACTACCTTGTCAATTGTTGCAAAAATTTGAAACCCAGCATAACCAAACAACAACCTTTCAACAATGCCCTGTATAACAATGGTTTTATTTTAAAACCACAGTAGAGCCTTTTTCGCACTAGCTGGTTCGTAAATTGGCTTTAGTCTCTTCTTGTGGTTTTGATGCAGTCAACGTTGATATCAATTTCAGAGGGAAAATTTGGCAGGGACGGTGTCTGAATTCATTTGAAAGATGCATCTTAGCAGCTATGCTGCGTTCTTGCAGTGTGCAGTGCCTATGTCACTTGAAATGACTGGGAATGCAGTGTTTTGGCGCCGCAAACCAAAGGGTGCCGTGTTTCACGTTTGTGGTTCCTCTGGGCGATGCCGCCCTCTTACGAAGGCTGAGTCCCTCCAGGCCAGCACTTGCGCTGGGCAGCGTTTATCTGTCAGCCTTGGCTAACTGCTCACAGCAGGGGGGGCCTAGTTAGCCCCCTCTCCTTTTGTGCACGGCGATGCAGAGAGTTAAAACTGTGAGACATTCTCTCTGCACTAGCCAAGGCTGTGCAGGGTGACAAAGAGGTATTATTGACGCCCACTATGTAGAAAGCCGTCGCTTCTTATTGGATGCCCGTGTTGTCAGTCAGCAGTCTTATCGGCAGACATGCAAAGCGGGGCATATGTCGACTGAGAAGCAGAGGCACTCCCATGCTGTAAATCCCCTTCTCTGTTTTTCATATCTCATGAAAAGCCGCCACAGTGTGTGTACCTCCGGGCAATTCAACCTAATACGAGTAAACAAAGCTGCCCTAACCCTGTTTTCTCTCCTCCCTTATCCGTTTCCTCCACCCATTGGGCAGATTTTGGAGTGGACTGTTGCTTATGCACATATTATTTAAATGTCGTTTATGGAAGTTCTCTTTGGTGAGATTTGCTGTCTGCATTTGTGTTGGTACGGGAAGGACCATAGTGGTGTGTGTTGATTTTAGTTTTAACCCTCCCTCGAACCTTCCTCCCAGGTCTTTCTCCTGGCTTCGTCGTTCACGTCTAGCTGCATCATTGGGTACATCTGGAAAAATTGCATGCTGTGTAAGTTGCTCAAGATAAGGTAATCTGTTGGGCAAACAAACCCAACGCTGTGTCTCACCCACACGTTGCCCGGATCTGTCCCGTGTTGACAGTCATGTACCTTTGTGGTGCCCAATCTGTACTTCTGCATCAGTCTGGAGTCGGGACGCGCTCAGACTAATTACTCTGATCTGCTGTTCATGGTCGTGCGTCGCTGGGATGACACTCGGTAATCTTCGCCGTTGGCAGGACAGCTGAAACAAACTCTCGATGACGAGCGGTTCGACCAAGAGAAACGTAAACAGAATTTTACTCTTCTGTGACAGACAAAACAATGTAGCAGAAGTGGCTGACGGACACAGGGGAACAGGTGAACTCCAGAACTTCAAGTTTGTACCGAAGTTCATAATATGGTATATATTTATCTGAAGGGCTGTTATAGAGGTATGCTGGGAATTTAGTAGTAAATAGCTGTATTAATAAATGGCAGCATAAATTGACCGACGCAATTCTACCACCTGGTCGCCAATCCACCCCCTTCAAGCACAGTACCAGGTTCTCTGGATTCAAGGAAGATGGTTTCCTGTCCTTCTGAGACGCTCCCTCTGTTGCCACGGCAGCACTGGTTTATTTTGAAGCCGTTTGATAAAACTTGAATTGAAATAGTCACTGCCTCAGACAATGATTTTATTCATGAATCCATTTTTCAGATGCTTATGAGGCAGGCCTGCGGCTATGCACCCTGGTGCCAGGATTAAATTCTTTATTTTTTGGATTTTTAATTTTTTTTTTGTTACTTTGGCAGCCCCGACCGGTGCGTGTCCTGTACGGATGGGAGCGACTGATGGATCCCTTCAGTACTGCTTGCCTTGTCCTCCCAGTCGCGGTTGTTGTCGGCCTCTGGGCCTTATCTCGGCTCTCGGGGAGCCAGCGTAGGCAGTTTTCTGCAGTCTGAGCTGAGGGTAATTCGGCTGGTTCTGCAGAGAGTGGGGGAGTGGAGAGGTGAAGGCTTGTCAGGGGTCACCAATTTTTTTTCTTTATTTGAAATTTTTTTTTCTTTTATTTTTTTTCCCTGAGGGCAAGATTTAATTAATAGCCAAGGAGGAGCGGCTGGGGCTGGAATGGAAAGGATGATAAAATTCCTATACCGGGGACCACCCAGGAACTGATTTTCTGATGTTTGCTTTGGCTCTGTACGTTGAGCCTTGTTTGTTGTCTGAAGTCTGTCGGAGAGCCTGGCGTTGCTTCCCGGTGTCCCGGCAAACAGTGCTTCAGACGTGAAGCGGCGCTGCGCAGCGCGGCGCGGTTCTCGACCTGGTGACCTGGCTGCCCCAAGCCAAGATGAACGTTTGGCCATCAAATTGGGCCGCTCAAACGGCGGTTACCGCGCGGTGCGGCGACGCTAGGTTCCGGAAGTTTCCCCATTTCAGCCATGGACCTTGCTTTTCCTCTGTGTTCAAGCCATTCACGGGCTCCCTTTGAACGTTATTAGCCGAGAGAGAAAGCGCAACCCTTCCTGGTGGAGGAAGTGACGGCGGTGTCCACCAGGATGTTTCCAGCCATTAACACTTGACCGCTTTTTTGGGACTGGGTTTGCCTAGCCTCTTATCTGGAGCGCTGGTTCTGAAGGGCCGGGGGCGGTGAGAAGTTTGACATGCTGTTAGGGGACGCTTTTCGTGGCAATACAGAATAACCCAGGGCTCCTGTGGTGGAAATTTCCATTTCCCTCACTCCTCTAATCTACGCATTGGAACATGAAGAGTCGGCTGCTCTGAATAGCGGTATTTCTACGCCTGTCTCGTCCTGCTACCTCACAGAATGAACAATGGAGCTCTGCTAGAGTGAAGGAAATGCAAAGCGCTGTGAGAGATGTATCCAGGCACTAGGGGAAATGTTTCCCTTCCTCTTTCACCAGTATTCTAAAGTGAAGGCCTTCGCCGGGTCCTGCCACATGCCAGCCCCCTCCCCGGCCTGACGGCGCCACGCGTGTGCTCACGTGTCCAGGGCCCCCAGGAAACGCCTCACGGGACAGCCTTACCTCTCATTGTTTTCTGCAGCCTGTTTCCTCTTGCCCCCGCTGACGCCTGTACGATGCGGAGCAGATGTCTGCAGAAGCGGCCGTTGAGGGGAAAAACCTTACCTTCCTCAGACAGCCTATTTCTTAGTTTTCGGTACTCGCCTGTTTTATTTATGTCTTACCTTGGGCGGAGGATCCCGCTGAAACTAGCTTCCCCCTAGCAGAACGTGAGTACTTATACCATTATGGCGCATAGGGATAACTTCTGCCTGGTGCTCTGCTGTAAACAATTGGTCACAAAGGCTTTTCCCCCTGTCCTGTTTCCGCAGTAACGGCCTGTCGACTCACCTGTCAGTCTTTAATGGCGGTAAATGGGTGGAACCAGGGAAGCCAGTTTTTTTTCTCTTCCCTCCTCTCCTCCTTTCCGGTCATCGACCTTGTTACGTTCGACCAGGATCAAACTCCAGCGCTCACAAGCCGCAGTTTAACCTCGTCCCCTAATTGTTTAAGTAAGGTTCTGATGTTGATCATGTCACCGGGATGTGTTCAGGTGTGAATCAGCTGCTAATTTAGAGGCAGCTGGAAAGCCGCAGGGCCTGTGGCCCATAGGGACACCTACATTAGATGTAAGCTTTAGAGGCCAGTGTCTGTGAAGTGCGTTCTGGTGGCTCTTGGAAGAAAATACCCATAGGGCAGAGTGCCTGCTGGTTTGAGGAGATATTAGGAGATACAGGCATATTGAACAAGTGAGGAAGAGAAGGCAGTATGCCTTGCTTTAACCTAAAGCAGACAATTACAGATGCGCCTTGTATAGTTAAACTAGCAGTTCGGGCCTTTTAACTTCCTTCTTGCCGAGACATACATTCCTTAGGCAAGAAGAGAATTGCAGAAACAAACGTAAGGAACAGTGAATGGCAAGAAAAGTTTGCTCATTGGAAGGGGGCGGTATGGAAGTGTGTGTGTGTGTGGGTGTATGTGTGTGTGTGTGTGTGTGTGGGTGTATGTGTGTGTGTGTGTGTGTGTGGGTGTATGTGTGTGTGTGTGTGTGGGTGTATGTGTGTGTGTGTGTGTCTGTGGGGGGGTGGATGTGGGTGTATATGTGTGTGTGTGTGTGTGTGTGTGTGTGTGGATGTGGGTGTGTGTGGGGGGGTGGATGTGCGTGTATGTGGGTGTGTGTGTGTGTATATGTGCGTGTTTATGGATGTGTGTGTGGGTGTGTGTGTGGGTGTGGGGTGTGGATGTGTGTGGGTGTGTGTGTGTGTGTGGGGGGTGGGTGTGGGTGTGTGTGTGTGTATATGTGCGTGTTTATGGATGTGTGTGTGGGTGTGGGGTGTGGATGTGCGTGTATATGTGTGTGTGTGTGGGAGGTGGATGTGGGTGTGGGTGTGGGTGTGTGTGTGTGTATATGTGCGTGTTTATGGGTGTGTGTGTGTTTGTAGGTGGAGCGGTTGAATGGTAGGATTGGATGCATTTAAGAAGAAAAACAAAGGGATGAGCAAGTAGATCCAATAAATCTAGTACTGACGGGTCTCTCCCAGTGACCTGCGCCGCCGTCAGCCAATCAAGTGACTCAGCAGGAGACAGGTGTCTGCTACTCGCTCACGCTTTCCACCGCGCTTCTATACTACCACTAGCATGCGGGTATGAGTGTCATGTGACCGTTACACACGCACATGTCACCTTTATTTAGAGCAGAGCTGATGATATGAATCTGACCTGAGAAACTATGTTACCGGATCTGCTTTCACGGCATATATCTATAAATATTATTATTTGAATGTATTTTTTAGCAGAGAGAGGGCTGGGTTGTTATGATGCCTCAAGGCATGTCTAAAATACAGTAAAGTGCCATCATTCACTTTAATTTATGTACGAATCCGTCGTCTGACAAAACTGCAGAACAAGATGGCTCAGCAGTCATTCAGTAAACCTGCGTGAAGTTGTCATTCCCCAAAGTAAGATGGCAACAGTGTTTGGAACTCTTGCTTCCTTGGTTGGAGATAAGTTGATCCGTGTTGTTATAATCGAGACATTCCCGACAGGGAATTTTTTTCCCGTTTTGCTGCTGAAAGGTTTTCTCTTTTCGTTTGGCTGGGTAAGCCCAGCTTTTACGTCTCCACAATGTTTTATGTGCACCGTTAGAAAGCCGAGGTGCTCTCAGCAGGTGCAGTGTTTAGTATTTAGTATTTAGCCTAAAGTAAGTTAACGGGCCGCTGTTTTGAAGTGAAACGAGCTCAGACTGCAGACAAGCCTGGCTTATGGGAGGGTGGGCTGCAGCTAGCCTCGGAGTTAACCCTTTACTCGTGTTTGACTTTTTAACATCGCTGGCGGAACAGTTTGGCAACGTAACGCTTCAGATGCTTCAGCTGTGACAACGTTTACTTCGTACGGTACAGCTAGCTAACGGCATCGCTCGGCGAGGAGCTGTGGGCTTAGCTGGCTATCTTTCCTTCGCAGAGAAATAGGTCCGCTAACGTAAGACCTAATCTAGCTAGGTGACTAACAATGAAGCCTAGCCTACGTTTTTTTAGTCCTTTAGCAATGTGTCGCATGATAATTGCCCTAAAAAAACGAATTTGTCCCCTTAGCTGTATAGCCATCGCAACCCACAGCATGAATCTGTCATTTGAAATGCCTTGATGCTGATTAGAATGGTAAAATTCTAATCAGATTAAATTTTATAAACGACCTCGTCGATTGGATTAATTCTTTCCGCCCAATTGCAATATCCCGCCTCTCGGAGAGTCTGCGTGAAGCCCTGGGTGTATAAGTGGTGAAAGAAGGAAGGGGCGAAATGGGCTCTGTTTGAAAGGGGATCATATAAGCATTTGCATGAATTTATTCTATTATTTACTATTGTTTTCTTAACACGCAATATGACATGAAAGGGTGGTATCAGACTCTTTCACTGTCGCAGTCTATGGAGATCACTTGAAGTGACATTAAGGAGAACATAGCGTTGAGTTTTATGGGTTTTCTAATGGGTTATCGACAAGCTCCCTCACATTAAGAACTTGCACGTCCATGTAAATAATTCAGGCTCTACATGGGTTTCCATGCAGCCGAGACCATAGTGGGTTTCTGGGTCCTTCTCCGGCACTCCAGATCACCCGAACCTCGAGAAGCCTATGTGTCGCTGAGGCTGCTGTTTAATTAACACAAGGGTGGGCCAGAAAAGGGGAAGCAACAATTTGGGGAAGCTCAGAGTGCTACTACCGCCCACTCTGAGAGGATCCATGCCCAGATCCTCGGAGATGGAAGCGCGAGAGCCCCCTCCCCCAGACTCCTCGCTCACCAGCTCTCCGGGCTGCAGGTCTCCCCCTCTCTGAAAACAAGCTTGACCAAAGCACTCCGGGCTGAAAGCGATCCCACCGGCGCTTCTGTCAGGGAAAGTTCCACCGGGCGCCGACTGCCGTCCGGCCCGCCGCAGGGGCGTGTGAGAGGCCATGCAGACAGATGTCTCGCATTGTGTGGACCGGGCCTGCCCTGGCATGCATCCCCTCCGACGCCCGGGAGATAAAAGCTCCGTCTCTCGTTTCAACAAGGCATTTAAACATTTACCAGTGTATTAGTTGTGTTTCGCCTTGGGTGAAACTGCCGTCCATATGCTGGGAAAATACGACACTCTGCACTGCCCCAGTAGGATTTAAGGGGAGCCCCCCCCGAGACACTGAAAAAGCTACATGGACGAAGTGGCAAAACACGAGATCCGTAGTGATGACTGCAGAGTGCTTTATATGTGTGGGTGGGTTGAGTACTGATACTGATTGTCTGAGCTTAAACAATAAGCATATTCATATTGCCAGTGTACATACATTTCACCATGAATCAATTAAATGGCTTGTGAATAATCCTGGTACGTAATGAAGTCGGAGTCGGAGTTGGAGGGATGGCCGACAATAGATCCTAAGCTAAGTAAAGAAACCTCAGCTTGGCACCAAAACTGGGGGAAATTGTAGCACGTTTGTATAAGTCACATAGCAAACAAACTAATCTGGCTATCACCAAAACACGAATTGTATTCTTCAGACCAGGATCACAGATCCGAGAGATCAACGGAGGGCTGAGTGGTATAGATTTCTTTAGGGCACTCTCTGTGGCCTCTCCTGTTTCCTTTTATGAATTTGTGACTCTACAGCCGTCTTTGTGCCTTTGGGAAGCTTATGCAACTTCCCACAGAGTCCCGCCTGTCCTCGTGTTCGGACCCTGGTACCCCTCAGGGGGCTCCTGTCCCGTTAAAGCCTCCTGGTCTGAGCCACCAGGGACAAATCGATGCCTCGAACTTCACTTCCCACCCCCCTCCTCGAATTGTAAAGAGAGCAGAGTCAGGAAGTCCAGCTTTTACAAAGAGGAAGTTTGTAGTTTTTCCTCTGCTGGTATTGTGTGCCAGTGGAGGCTTAAACAAACTCGTTGACTATGTGTCGAATCTGTCTGTCCCCCTGCTGCGTTGCAGTCGATTCATTTCCACCCTATCGGCAAGCCGTTGTGATTAAAATGACACCGGCACATCCCCTGCAAAGTATCGACGTGTATTGTTCTTAATTAAGTCGGACCAAGAGTATGTGAATCTTTGAGGGATCAGCCTACTCTTTCAGCAGAACATAGAACGGGGCGTTGATCACGATGACAATTCAGCAGGTCCTGCAGTTTTGGGGGCGTTCACTTTTGTGTCGGGGATCGAGGTAGCCGTGTGACCTGAGACGAGTTCGGCGGTTCTGTTATTTCTGGTGCTTTGACGGAGGGAAGCGCGCCCCTCTGTGAGTGGCGGGAGCTGGCGAACGCGGATCGTCGCTGCAGCAATGCGGAGCGACCGGGGGGAGGAGAACAGAGGGCCGGCACGGTGGTTAGCCCCGTGTGCTTTCAACAGGCTTCTCCTTGTGTTGTAAATGTCATCTGAAAGTGCAGCGCCGTCTGGCTTTTGTGTGTTGCAGCTCGGGCCGGGGGGGAGGGGGGCTGTTCTCAGAACCCCCCCCGGCCCAGTTCCTTTGTTGTTGTTGTTGTTGTTGTTGTTGACGCCGTTTTCTCGGCAGTGTGACGTGAGTGAAGTGTGCTGGGGGCTGGCCACTGGGCCCGCCTCATCCTGGCAGTCGCACGTTGGCCTGGGGCTGATAACATCTGGAAGTGCTTGAGGAAGGTGCAGGTGGGGCACCAGTGAAGGCCGGGTGATCCCTCTCCCACTCCACCAGGGTGTATCATGGATGCATTAGTCCTCCGTTTCCAGCCTCCAGCAAGTTTTAACCACAAGTAAACATCCAAACTTCAAACATTTTAATAGATTTTTGTCAGGTTTTAATAACAGTGGTCTATGCAGTCCAAAGTACGCAGTACCTTGTACACAGACAGCCTAACGCGTATAGGAAGTTGGCTCCGTCTCTTGAATCCTGGTGCAGTTCTTTATGCTGCTCTGAGGTTTCCCTCAAACCCTCCCACTCGTGTCACTCACCCGTGATGAGGGATGTCCAGCCAGAATTTTCTGTGCTGCAGTCTTCTCCTTCAGAAAAAAAACAGCCCGTTATGCAGTGATAATAGCAGGCATTGAGGCACTCCCCTGGTCTTAACTGAAGCAGTCCGGGCCAAAGTACCTATCTAGCAGCCAGGGCCCGATGACGTCGCCTCTCCTTGTTTCCTCCCGGCCCGACATCCTGGGGAGTCACGTGAGTGGGAGCTGTTTACTGTCGTTCACGGTTCGCTTTCTGTTCAAAGCTGTGAAGTCTGTTATGTGTTCAGTAGTGTCTTTCACGTGTAGACGGAGGAGGAATCCTTTACTTCCTCCGTGTGTTACGTAGCCCACTGGTTGATAATACCGCGTTGTTATCGTATCGAGCATCAAGGGAAGCTGGGAAGACTCCCGCTGTATTTGGAGACCATTAAAAGGTAACGGATTAGAAATAGTTGCGCCCCCCCCCTGGTGCTGGTGAGGGGCTTTACTGAGGAACATCCGGTGGGACGGTCCCGCTGCAGGGGCTATGTGGGGTCGAGGGAGCTCTAGGAAGAGGAGGGCTTGGGGAGGTGAGTCACAGCCCAGCCCAGCCCAGCCCAGCCCAGCGCAGCACAGCACATTTTCTGCCCTCTCTTTCCGTGGGTTAATAACCCCGGCACATTCCGCAGAGATGGCGCAGAGCAGCTGAGTGTGAAGGTCATACCCTTGTGTGTGTGTGTGTGTGTGTGTGCGCCTTTTTACCGACGCCCTGACTGCGCTGTGCCTGCTGACCCCACAATTGCAATGTGCGCGGTGACCCAGGATGACCGCGGCGCTCCTGCTGCAGCGAACGCGGAGCTCACCGACGGCCCACCGACACATCACACCAAGGTGGCTGCAGAACCCCAGCACGAGGAAACGGGTCTGGTTTAGATTAAGAGGATAATGCATATTTATAACCCCTTTTCAGAGTGCATGTCGTGTACTCTCGCAAGAATGTAGGATTACTTCAGCCCCGCGGAATGGAGTGACATGTGATTGGTCACGTCCTCTCTGCAGCGTCTCTGCCTCGGCTTTCAATCATTTTCCGGCGCTGGAAAGGACGAGATACCGGGGCTACTTTAATACCAGCGCTAACTTCCGGGACGCGTCCGTCACAACGCAGGAAAGGACGCCAGA
>JAOYSI010042147.1:0-27954 GCA_025775065.1 Hiodon alosoides
AAAGACCTGATTCCACAGAGGTGGAAGGTGGTGGGTCAGGTAGCGGAAATCAGGCATGCCTGATAGGCCGTTGCTGCCATTTTGAAACATTTTAATTTTATTTGACTAGCATGCTCGTTTATATTTAAAAGTTAAAATAAAATAAAAGTTGATTGAGTTGTTAACAAAAAGTGTTTTGATATCTTTTATTCGAGTTATAGTTGTTGTCTTACTTTAATAGTAGCAATAATTGATAATGATAATAGTAGCAATGAAATAAAGTTTTGTCGCACCCAAAGATTAATTGCCTGCATGAGCAATTGTCTCACGAGTTTAAGAGTCAGTTAATTTTTTAAATTATTTTTAATTATTCCCCTTAATTAGCATTTTGTCTTAAAATTATTATTAGCATATGATTATTTAAATTCGCAATAACCACTGAATGAAATCTTCTAGGGGACAGCTAGTTAAAATATTTTAAATTCATGTTCATAAGGTCACATATTATATATTTGGTGTAAACAATTGGGGCAAAGTGTGCATTACAGAGAATCGTATTACCGTTTTTAGAGCTACTTTAGAATTTCCGATGACAGAAAAATGTACATTCTAAAGATGAATAAATAGTCTTCTCTGTAGCTGCGTGTTTAATGTGTTTATATTGAGCACTTAAACATTGATGCCTCTTACTGTCGCATTAACACTAAATCCTGGAAATTAAGAGCAAGTCTGACACCTACCTGCTAAAGTGGGAAGAGTTTGGAAGTAGGAAGACAAACAGATGCGTTCTACGCACCTTATTATAATATCGACTGGAGTGTGTGACATTTTCACCTTTACTGTCTAAATTGTTGAAGGGTTAAATTCAAATGCAATAAATAGGACTTTAAGTGATATACTCAGGAGTAAATAAGAGGCTAATATATTGTATTGAGTTCTTGTTTGTATAACTTCAATAGTACCCTTGATTAATAGCTTTTCGCGCCTTGGAAGCAGTAATGACGACTACATTTGGAATAAAATCAAAACTCATTGGCGAGGTCCGATTGTTGTTCACGAATTAGGAGTAATAGGGTTAAATTATCTTTGTTTGTATTACAGTATTAAATACCCAGTATATACATTAATATCACTGATTGAAGTAAATAACTAAAAAGTTTTATAGTAAAGTTAACGTATCATATTTAGTTTAGTCTAGATTGGACATAAGCAAACGATCATGTCATGTTATCCGTCAAAATAAATGGTGTGACACGGCTTTTGAACAATTGTCATTTTACAGTTGTAACTAAAAGGTCTGTAAATATATATATTTCTCTTGAAAACCAAACTTGAGGAAAAAAACAGTTCACACTCAGGGTTATCAGTGGTCAAAATATATAAATTATTATTAGGAACTATAAAGCACTTTGGACACGAGCACTTATATATTTATCCCAAAAAGTACTGTACAGTATATTTTCATATTGAATTTCAAAGGTAGTGTATTGTCCATAAATACAAAAAAGTTACATTAATATACATATTAGTACAAATAGTCCCAGGAGGGGCCTACTAAGTTAAAGACAAAGCTTCGATTGACCATCCAAAATCTAGATTTAAGAATATTTTTAAGAATACTTTTTTCTATCAGAATTGTTTTTTAATTACAATTTTTTCGACACACATAATAAATATAAATGTCCACGTGATCGAAAAATCAATATTAAATATTTGACATACCTTTCTTTAGTTCATAAGAGCTGTCTTTATAAAGATCTACTTGTGTTCGGGTTTTGTTTTCCCTTAACAGAGCCTCCGTTCTATTCAATACAGTCTGATTTAATCCATTAAAATGGGCAGTGGGCCCCGAATTGGCTCCGTGATTGCCGTGAAGATGTCCAAAACTGCCATAGTTCGTGTAACCCGGGTAAAAAGGGGACGTGTAGTAAACAGGTCTGGAAAGCATCGCGCTGTTTGGGAAAGGGCACTGGGGCGAAGACCGAGATGGCGACGGTGCGTTGGACGCGATTATTGGACTTTGACCCGGTCCTGGAGCGTGCGGCACCTCGCCGTTTCCTTTACACCTGTCCGAAGATGTAGCAATTTCGGCGAGAGACCAAAGTTTAGGTTTGGGCGGAGCCGAAGGGGCCGAATGGATGACAGAGGTGACGTTGATGCCAGCGTTGGCTCTGGCTGACGTGTACACAATTTCGGTTGGTTTTTCTTGCACAATAATCTGCGCTCCCCGGGACAAATTCGGAGGCGAAGACGTTGAAGGTTTGGGCGATTTACGCAGTACCGCTGTCCTCTCCTCCTGTTCTTTTAATTCCGAGTCAGTCAAAACAGGGTCCGTTTCTTTCACGGGGTTCTCTTCTTTAAGTCTGTTGCAAGTGATTTCCCCCGGGGTTCTAAGTTCTAAAGCAAGATCATAGGAAAACGTTACGACTTAAACTTAGAAAATATTTAACATAACCACTAATGGATTTATACCGTTATAGCCAGAAGTGGCAAAATGTAATACATATTATGAGTCGCATTTTTCAGTTGGAAATATAATAATATTAACAACGACAACAACAAAACCATAATATATTTTGTCCTTCGTTCATGCAATTTAAAAGGACTGACTACATATCAAATACCATGTGACAGTTAATTCAAGAATATTAGTATTTATTGTACAGGTATACATAATTTAACACCGTTAACAAGCAATCAATTTTGCACCCTGAGTAGAGAGGACAGATTAAAAATTAATATTTAAAAAATTGTAAATATTTTATACGGACCTGACTGGGTGTCTGTCAGGTTCTCCTTGTCGGCTGGCTTGTGCGGCTCATCGTCGTCGTTTTTCTCTAGATCAATGTTTTCGTCTTCCTCCTCATCCTCGCTCCGGTTTCTCGGTGTCCAGGTCATCTTGTTCTCCTTCTTTAACCTCCTCCTGGCGTTGGCGAACCAGGTGGACACCTGAGTGAGGGTCATTTTGGTGATGATGGCCAGCATGATTTTCTCCCCCTTTGTAGGGTACGGGTTTTTACGGTGTTCGTTAAGCCAAGCCTTGAGAGTGGCGGTGGCGTCCCGGGTCGCGTTTTTTCGGTAAGCAGGGTCCCCGTACGGGTACGAACCCAGGGGACCCGCGTACGGATGATATCCTATAGAACCTGCCATACCTGAAGTGTGATCATAAGGAGAGCCCTGAAACAAATATTCGAAAAAGAAACATTTTATCAGAATAATTTTCTATTAAACTGAATCTCAAAAAGAGATTAAATAAAACTAGCGATTTATCACGACAGTCGTTTAAAATGACCAGTTAAACTATATCGATTAATTTAACATCAACACAATAAACGTTCATATGTATGTTGTCACAGTAGTTGATTCCTTTATTTTCTTGTCTGTAAGGTCTTTCAATTGTAAATAAGCATTACATAAAGTTGCGTGTCGAGACTAAATTAATAGTAATCTAATGTATATGAAATATCATTTCTTGCCAATTGAAGCCAATATTTGCTCGTAAGGGGGTACACCATTTGCAGACAGTATAGAGCATGCTATTAATATGCAAAGTGTCTTTGACGTTTTTCATTATTTGAAAATCTTCAGTGCGTCTTTTTAAATTTATATTTCGTAATTCGTTGCCTGCCTTTCTTGCGGTGGCCTGTATAATTAATGTCTACATTCGTGTCTTCCTTTAATTATGCACTCTTTAAAATGCACATATATTCGCCTGATATTTGCATAATAAACATAATTTTACATGAACACGGATACCGGTTGAAATCTTTTTTAAAAAGGTTACAAGAACACAAGCAACATGGCTTAAAAATTCGAGCAATTATTTAAAACGTAAAAGTATGCGGTGACACAAATGGGGCTATTGAAATCAGATGTTTAAAGTAATTTCGCCACGCTCCCACAATATTTTATACGAAAAACAACTGCACGTCAAACCTGCTTTTTAAGTGAAATAATACAACCCCTTCCAATATCATTTGTATAATCGAAAAAATATCAAATGAATTCTCAAAATAAATCGGAAGTTGTAAGAGTTGTCTGGACCTCTATGGGTAGATCTTTAATGCAATTCTACAAGGTAAACGTAAATTTAAAAAGTGGTGGTTTATTTAAGAAAATTTAAATTGATTCTTTTTTTTATATACGTTTACATTTAGTTTACCTAGATTACCTAGTCGATTAGAAAGTTTTCACGGGGTCTAGATGTACAAGTTATAGCCCTTGTGCCTCCCTAGCGCACAAACGCACTCACCATGTACGAAGTGAACGTTGCTGCCGCCGGGTCCGAACTATATTGTAGAGGTGAGCTGAAGCCAGGCGAGGGACTGGTGAACGCCGTAGACCCGGCATACGGAGCAAAAGCAGAGCCTGACGATGATCTCCCAAGTTCCTCTGTTCTGGGTCCCGAAATCACGCTTGTGCTGTACGCCGGGCACGAATACAGCGCCAAAGACGCCGACGGTTGATACAAGTAGCCCGGAGGATACGCCATGGCAAAACCCCGAAAATTAGCCACTTATCCGTGCCCGGGTCCTGTATTAGCGCATGCACTTTCTCATCTGAAACATAGAGTTGCATCAGCAGATCACTGTATGTTCTATTCTACATTCGTACAATAAATAAAAAAAAAAAGATTATTAAATAAAGATTTTTGCTGTGATATCTGACTGCTGTCAGTGTTTAGTTGGTTTTAAGATCCTTTTTTGGTCTCACTCCCTTTCACTCTTTCGCCCCCTCCCCTCTCTCGTTCTCTCTCTCTTTCTCTCATGCACTGCAGAATAAGTTTTTTTGTCGTCGGGTGGGTTGGAGGGGCTTTGCTTTGGAACATGCATTCTGACGCCTACTGCTTGCATTAGGCTCCTCCTTTCGGGGTGTAGCCGGTGAAGGAAAAGGCCAGCTCGTGCTCTGTTACCCCAGCTCAGCCTAATGATCGATCGAATCCCCCCCTTCTTCATGGACATCTCTCTCCTTCTCTCTCTCTCTCTCTCTCTCTCTCTCTCTCTCTGTCTCTCGCTGAAATACACACACCCCAAACACACACTCTCTTTATAAGCTTACCCCCGCCTTTTTCCGTCTCAATATTATGTTTTCCACTAACAAGGCGCGCATTGCCGGCTGACTCGTACACCACACCTTTGACAGCAGCCTCTTGAAAACGCGTAAATTGCTTCGAATTTTTTTTTTTTTTTTTTTGGTAATCTCTTGAATCTTGATTTATATTTATACTTGAACGGCTGATGTGGCCAAAGTCGCCGTGTCAATTACGGAAGTAAAATGTGATTTTCTAAATTATTAATATAAGGAGAATAAAGCACAATAAAGTATTTACAGCTGCTTTTGGGTTGGAGCTGTAGGTAACAATCTTCCATCCTTAACAGCAAATTGTGCTTACAATATGTATCCAATGTATACCTCGATTGATTTGCGTATTAAGGCCTACAGTGGGTTTGTAGCCTGCCGTAATTAGCTTAAATACAGTGCAAAAAGATACTTAAAGTTAAATACAGAAGTAAACCAACACACACTAAATTTCCAAAAGTCATTAAACTTTCGGAGATAAATTATTGATAACCGTTCCTCCGTAACGTGGATAGATGTTCCAGTTCCCGTCTAGATCGTCAGTATTATTAGTATATTATTGTAAATATATTACAATACGCGACTATTTATATGCTAACTCGTGAAAAGAGAAATGAAAACAACACAAGATTAATAAAAATAAGTATTTGCATTATTATTGTTGAGTACAGCCTAAACACCAGATTTGGCAAAACGTAAATAAATTTTACTGACGCATAATTTAGTTGTTTCTGTGAATTGTATTTCTGTAACTAATTGATCTGTGATTGCATAAAAAACGACTTCTGAATTACCCACGCTTTATTAAGTATCTGGCTTATAATACTACTAACACTACTTCTGAATATACTACTACTAATAATAACAATAATACATAGCAATAATATAGCAATAATAGCAATAATAAATACTTAATAATAATAATCCAATATAGGTTAAAGGTTTATAATGTGAACGCGAACGGCGGTATCCGTAATAAAGTGTGTTTTGCTCTGTAGCTGGAATATCTGCAGGACCGAAAGGGATCGCTGTAGGCGCTCCTAAAAACTGAGTTTACTTGGTCACGTGTCGCTGCTCCGGACACCTCCAAAGAGCGAAGAGTAGATTACGACGATGTACATCCATCCTTGATAAGAACTGCGCGAAAACTTCAAGGAACCGAAGAAGAGTCATGATAAAAGTACATCTATACGTCTATTGTTATCATTATATGTTGTTGTTGGTTGTAGTAGTCCTAGTCTAAATAACCACATCATCTGACTAGCTGTTACTGTTAGAAATTGTGCCACCAGTAAAAGTAGTTTAAGTCGTGGAAATAGTAATATCAGGTTTAACGTTGCGCAGTAGAACACATATGTGATTACATGATTTTAAAAAGTATGATTTTTACGAGCTTTTCTGCTGTTATTAAATTTCAATAAAACAATTATCAAAATTATATAGACGATGATGGAAACATTATAGAATTTCGAGATCCGAGAAATAAATCAAATGACGAGAGAAAAATGTTTCAAGAAACGTGCAATACAGTTTTATCTTACAAGAACAGTTCCGAACAAAAACGATATAAATCAGCATTATGCGATCAGCATTATCGTTTTAAAAACGTGGTTTATGTTGGTAAACCCATATTATGTACGTCATTGGCTATTTTATTTACAAGTGACTGCGATCGACGTTATGATTGGGCAACGTGATGGTCAATCTAGTTTATCTGTTGTCAAGTGCAACGGAAGAGGCAACTGCAGGATGTCTTGAAATGCGTTACATTTGATGCAATTTATCGGCTAAAATGACTTCCTCTACGCAAATAGAGTCGGATAAGGATTGTATTATTACTGCAACTGACGATCTACGTGATGAAAGCACCCTAACCCACCTGAGTGCGGAAGATAAATTAATGAATGTCAATTACCATATAGATAAAGATGGGAAAGGTAGGTTGTTAACGGGCTTTCAACGGGGTATTCTATAACCCATGTGGCAAACATGATACACATTACGTGTGCGCTTGCAACGTCAATTTACTCTCATTTACGTCGACGTGGCTAGCCCGTTTGATGCAATGACACGTTTATATTTTATGTGTATTCATTTATTTTTTATGAATGTCGGTAAATGTTTGCTTGCTGATATATAATCCGATTGTCACCACTATAGGCAATCACGTCTGACCACAGCCTGTTTGTTGAGTAAAGTATTTAAAATATGTACAATTTAAGGGCTTATTTATGGCGGCTTACATATTTAACAACATTTATTCAGATACTAAGTTATTGATTTACTTTAAGTGTAATCAAACTAATGGTCGCATGCAGGTACACCAATGTTAAAAAAAGAACACGGAAGGATTTTCTGTGACTAAATCTGTGCTCTAAACCGATTAGGATGCGCTAAATTTAAATGGCAGGCGTGTAGCGTCCATTGAGGTAGTCGTTGAGGTAAAAGTCGGCTCAACTCTTAGTTCAACTTTTTTTTTCCCTTAGTCAAAATCTAATCCTAGCTACGTCTCTGAATGGATGAATTCACACAGGGGTTTGCCCCCTGTTAACCAATCGAACGGCGGTGAAGCGTGCATTGCTTGGTCGAGCATGGTAGTTTCTGCTGCTCAAATAACGGATAGGCCTATATTCATTTATTTAGTGCCCAAATATTAGTGCGTTAGACGCAGCACCTCCCATTTACAGGACCAAAAACATATCAAGTTTCTGAATCATAGTGGTCTAAGGACAAACGATAAATATCTCGTACTACCTGTTTTCACAGAAAAATTCAAAGCATCTAGGGTATATGTAGACGATATGGGACAAGGGCTTGTTCAGCTATTCAGTTTTTAGAAATTTAGTTTGAAATGTTTTTTTTGGATTATTAAAAATATCGCATTAAAAAGGCGCACGTCGTCGCGTGAGAGAGAGGAAGTATTATTATGGCTGCCAATCTATCTCTATTCACTAATGTATTAGTAACATTTTGACAATATCAATATGCAAGCTAAAACTAAAACTCTTAAACTGTCCATAATATATAATTAACTAGTATTTATTAGAAATGTTCTATGTTTTCTATTTCTGTTTTGTTTAGCTATACCGATTGTCAGCTGTCCAGATCTTCAATTCACAGATGTCTCTGCTATGGAATTTCAGGTAAGCCAGATGTTTTTATTGAGTTCAAATGAATGCAAATACATTTTTATTTACACCATTTTACTTTTGATATGAAGAATAAAATCAAAGTTTTCATTGCTGTGGTATTTATTTAGTTTATGTGGCCGACAGATAAGCGGAATTTAAAATTACTAATTTTACGAGAAGCTCATTGGAGAAAGAATCTTGCCCAGTAAACAGCAGTGGTGGGCTGAACTGACAACCATTCTGATCCAAATTTTCTAGCCTTAGGTTGTAATGAGCAGTATAAATGTGAATGTTGAAGACACACATGGTTCAGTATAACACACTCTAAGAGAAGAGGCTAACTAGCTGACCTAAAGATCGAGTTACTGAATATCTATAATGTTTATAGCTTCCCAGTTGCAGAAGTCTTTTGAAATCACATCACCAAATAGGTGACTTATATATTTTTTTTACAAAAAGCTTACTTACTCTTAAATACCTATGTATATCTAGCAGGATGACTAATCCTGTTCACGCACAAATTAAAGCTAGATAGCTATTGCGCTATCCTTTGCTTTTTTCTTTGCTAAATTGATTAAAAATACATGCAACAAGCCAGTTATAGTGTAGCTTCCTTCAATCAAGGGCGAACATGTAGCCTTGGTCATCCTTTTAAATATTTTATTAAATGGCCCAGTAGAGTGGTGCAGTGGCTTCTGTATTGGTCTAAAACTAAAAGTTTATTGGTTCAGTTTCAGCATGTTTTACACCTGGGGAATGGTAACCCCAGGATGCCTTACAAAACTTTATTCTGCATGAATCAAGAAAGCCTTCAGAGATGAGGCGTCTTTGGGTTTTTGAGCTACCTCTCAATTTGCATCTGATTTTTACCTGGGAACGCCAGTTTATATCATTTATAATATAAATAAATTATTTCAATTCAGCCATTAGGAGGCTAGTTGGAATGAGAATCTGCAGGTGCTTTAGCTCTTGAGGACCAGGACCAGTCTTGAATGCATAAAATTTCCAATTTTAAGCCATGGCGATTGCTCTGGATACAGGGATATATTATTATTAGAACATGTCTTTGTAATGAGAACATGATTGTGGCACACAGCCTGGGCCAAGTCCACCCGCTCCTGCTCCATCTACTTCTCTTGGCCCGCAAACTGTCTCTGCAACTGGGCCTGAATTTCCTCCAGCTCGGAGACCCGGGCAGTACTCTCCTGCAGCACAGCACCACTCCTTTGAGGCGGGCCTTTTCCTCTTCGTCCTCATGGGGACAGCTTGTCGTTCATGGGCTCTGGCTTCCCCGGCGGGCTAGGAGTATTTTTACCCCTCACGAGGGCAGATCCTCCGGGCTGAAAAGCACCTCTCCATTCAGCACTCAGACCGAGGTCCTTCCAGGGCTTGAGAGCCGATCGGTGCTGGCCCTGTCTCTTGCTTCCTGCTGCTCTTGGGTTTGGGCACCGCTTTGTGGAATGCTGGGACGTGCCTAGTCCAGAAGCGGCTGGAGGCGGGGGGGTAGGGGGGAGTATTGACGCATTTTATAACCTAAATAAACAAAATAATCAACAAATCCAACGGAAGACAAACTTCCAAAAAAAATCTTCCCTTTTGGAAAACAAAGTTTCTTTTAAACTTAAAATAATGGTTTAAAAAGATCTGCTGAAGCTCTGCGTGATATAAAATTTGAGCTATATTTATATATTATAAAAGACATGCAACCTTTAAAGTTAATTGCGAATCAGTGAAGCTCCAGGGGCTAAACCAGATTTTTCCCTCTGGTTTACACTCCAGGCTGCCACTGCTTACAGTTCACCTGTACAAGTCAATCGTGGCAATCCATAGGGGCAGAGCAATAGCTTGCAAATTTATTTTTATGCGTATCCTGGAAATAAGAGAAATAAAATGTTTGGGTGCAAGCTCACATAGCTGTTCAATGTTAGATGTGCAAATATTCTCCTGTTACCAAAATGTTATATGTGATACAATGCTGCAAAAAGTGCCAGCAGATTGGTTCTGCCAATCAATTTTATTTCCTGTGAGTGTATTTAAAAGATTTTGATTGATTATACTGTCAGGCTAGGGAAAGACAACACAGGTGTTCATAATTATAGTAATTAGGATGCTGGGAACCTGTCTGTCCTACTGTGAGATATGCTTTAAAAGATGATTGAATTTCCTGTCATAATAACATAATGCACCGATGTTCAACAGTTTTTAATGGTGAGAGCCCTTTGGTTATTGAATGCTTGTCAACGTCCTAAAACATGTGCTTATACATGAGGAGTATATAAAAATCGTTAATAATATTTTTGAGGGGCAATTAATATGAGGGGCCAACTCACACAAACGTAAGACAGTTCTTTGAAAATATAAACTCATCAGTTCCAATCAGACACAGTCTGTCTGCTCATTAAAATACTAACCAACGATTGACTATTTTAATGGCCAATTGTTGGTAAATAACGCTGTGATACATTTTGTATTGAACTACATGCACTCTTTTTCAGCCACCCAAATATGATTTTTGAACCTCAGGCAGTTCTAGTTTATTTAGTTCTAGCTAAAGCAGAGAGTATCCGCCGCCACTTGTAAAGTTTAGTTTTGTGCACAGTTATAAGTGCATTCGTGGAACAGTGATAATGTCATTATCACCGTGTGTATCTCGTTTCTGCAAAAGCCCCACTCTATCGACTGCTGGCTGCAGATAATTGCACTTTCCACTGACACAGACACGGCTGCCAGGCTTACCTGCATTTAATCTTTTAATTAACACATTCAAATCTCGGGCTTACGAATAACGAATCCATTCATGAATCAATTTACCCCAAACAGTGGCGTGCAATCATCCTGTGGGTGGAACAGAGGATTGTAGTTTATTTGGCGATTGAATAATCAGTCATCGCACCCCAGTGAAATAGACTGTGTGAATACGGTTGAGTTAGTAGATTTTTGTTAAGTAAGTTTCCACTTACCTCTCAATATTTTTGGGGTGACTGGTAGCAGTGGATTGGTTTGTTGTCTGGGCTAATTGACGACAGTGTCACTGAAAGGGTGTAAATGTATTTTTTATTTATATGACAGGTATGCCCTCGTCCACCCCCTCCTGCGTCGCTGCGCGTCATCTTCAGTCATGGGCGGTGAACAGCTGCTAAGTGATGACACTATTACACAGAGCGATTTAGAAATGAAATACTTCAGACAGAGATGGTTCCCGTACCTGCTCTCTGCTGGCAGCCTGGGTTCTGATTGATTTGTTTGTGACAGACGGCAGGAAGCAGCCATTGATTTTTTTTTGTTTTTTTTTGTTTTACGACGCTTTACCAAAAAAGTGTTTACAGTCGTAACTGTGGGGCCATATTGTCAGCGCCTGAACGTTCAGGATAATATTCCCGGCTCTGTGACAAGACAAATTACCTGCAATGAACACAGTCGCTGAAGGGTACTCTTTTATTTCAGAGTCGGTCGATAACCTCTGCGGCTAAACGAATATTGATTTGGTATAATGAAGCCCTCGTAATGTGAAAGCGTTGCTCTTCGAGGAGGCCTGCTGAACATGGCCTCGCTGAACATCAGAGGAGGGTCGGCCTGCTTAGCAAAGTAAGGCAGTTTATGGGTAGGCTGAGGGAACGCTGGGCCGTTTAGCAGATTACCGATACCGGATCATTGCAACCCTCTTTAATTTTTCACATTAAAGTGCCATTTGCTGCATGCTTCAGGCGTTCAGACGCACATTTTCGTCTGCAAAGTTAATTATGTGTGTTCATGTATTTAAATGTATTCACTCTGCTATTATTATAATGGGGTTTTTAACATTCATACTCGAGCCACATAAACGGGCAGTGGAGCTTATTTCAGCAACGAGTTATGGTTGATGACGGCTGTGCAGACACAAACCCTCATGGAATGAGACCTGGGTATGCCCTGGGGTGAAAGGGGTATCAATGCTCTCTGAATGCCCTGGGGGGTACCCAGTCAGCCAAGCAGTGGAGCCTAATCGTTTTGCAGAGAGAGAGCCCCCCCCCATCGACCAGACCGCGGCATTGACACTCATAGACACACAATTAGTCGACACTTGGAATGCAGTCTCTCTGCCACAGTATTCTTATTCACTCCGTCATTTTCTCTGCACAAAAACAAGGAGAAGAATATGCAGTAACTTGGAAATGCAGGCAGCTGAATATTTGGTTTCACTCAACACACACTTAGGTTGTGGCACAAAGAAGGAAGTCCGCATGGAATTTCAGACAGCAGTGCAGAATTGTGATTAGTGGTTAGACAGTTCTGTCTAAAACTTGAATTACTGAATTAGTCTAAAAGAAAAACTGCGGTTTGCAGGTTCAGGAGCCAGCGCTGCGTGAACAGGGATGTAGCCTGTACGCCAATCGTGGTGGTTGTCAGATTGCTATGTGAGGACTTGTGCAATACCTCTGTCATTGTTTTTGTTTTTTTACTGGAGGGAATGCTATTTGAGCAGCCAAGGTTTTCAGCTGAAAGTTTTATGAGTATGGATGTTGGAAAAAAGTTTGGTCAACGGTTCTTGGAATAAATGGTTGAAGAGTTTTTTTTAAAAATAGGCTTGCAATGTTAAATACACATGGCTATAAATAGAACACTTCTGCTTAAGATGTTGGACTTGGATTTGTTCTGGAGATGTTCTCAACCATCCAGAACTGGTGGCCTGTCTGGCCACAGACATGCAGAGTTGGCGGTGCGCACGGAATGCAGTGCAAATAACCCCCGGAACACCTCAATTACCGGGTCTTCTACCGCAAAATGAAACACGTCGACAAAGAACTGTTAACTGCAGGGTCAGTATAGAAAAGGCCTCTCTTTTTATCACCTCTCCCTCTCTGGGTTTTTCTGCATTGGGGTAGTTATCCTAACGTCTAACTTGCGTTTGCACAGGCAGAATAGGAAGGACTGGCTTCTGGGGAGGCTTTAATAAACGGAGCCCAGGAGCCCAAAACGGGAATGAATGTCTTGCGATCTTTGTGTTTGTTTCTGTATAAGGCTCTGATGGTATACCTTCTGTAGTCTCAGCGGTGTAGAAAATAAAATCATTTAAAAGTGAGGTAGTTCTCCTCTGCCTCTGCATTCCAGACATGCCCAGTTGCTTTCTCCCCTCAGCAGTAGGGTTTAGGGTTTCTCCAAACGTCTCCGTTACATTTAAACAACTTCAGCCCCTTTATTCCTTGTGTCATGCATAATCTGTTGAGATGACAATGCCACCATTGTTTATTTTTTTGGGTTCTTTTCTCCGTTAATGAATTTTCGCATACCATCGCAGTCCCCATGTGATGAGTTGAAGAAAATATTTGACCAAACAGGTCTTTAGAACCACAGGAATACAAACAACATTGTTTCATTGATTTGAGATCCGCTTGGTTCTATATTGTACTAGATTCCATGTCTGATAAGTAGGAAAGGTATTTGTTAAAGTATTTTTTTTTTTCTGTGGGTCTCTACATTTGAAGTATGGTATTCCAAATGAATTCAATTGTATTGGTGTTAGATATTGTTGATGGCGGCGCTAGTGCCTAGCTCTGTGTAGTGCTGTGTGATGAATAGATTGTCTGTGTGTGCGTGTGCGTGTGCGTGTGTATATTTATATAGGATATGCAGGATGCCAGCTAGTGTCTTATTTCCATGTGTTTTTGAAGATGTGTCTGTGTGTGTGTCTATGCATTCATGTCAGTGGGCGTGTCTTTCTGTCCCTCAATAGAGATAGTGCTGAAGGTGTGTGCAGATGTAAATAATTTGTGTTGTCGAGGCACTTCCCCTTTTCCCATGTGCCCTGACAGAGATGGACCTCTCACCTTTCAGCTTGGAGACTGTACCCCCGGGAGATGCAAGCGTCAGCAGATTACACTACTACACTTTTGGTATCATTTCATTGAAATTTAGATTATTTTTTTAATGTTCTCCATTTATCGGCAGGGGCAAACGGACAAAAACAAACCCAGGTAACAGATGATGGACTCAATGCTTCTCTGCCATGCCAAGGCAACGCCAGGTGAATGCTACAAGTCTGGTAGCCTCTATTAAAGACCTCAGTGAAGCACCAAGAACGGGTACAGGCACATGAAGGGTGTACCTGGAGGCCATTTAAAGTTGGGCCTGATGTGTTTGTTTTGGTTTTGTTATGTTTTTCCGCAGAGGGAGTTTAAACAGACAACTCAAGCTAATGATTCCCAACGCGGCGCTGCTTGTAATTGCCCCACCGAACACTGGCTTTGCACCGCCAAACAGCGGGCCTTTTGACTCCTGCTTCCCGGGAGTTTTTGGACACTCCTGAGGCTGTGTTGGCGCAAAAAAACTTAAGCTGTTTTGAAAACAGTCTGCCTAGGGGAAGCACCGAGAGGTGTGTTGAGGCTCTGCTGAACCCTTCAGAGGAATACTGCTTTGAAACCAAACCCCAGACGTGGATCGGAGAAACAGCCTAAGTGACTCGGTCTGGGAACAAATGAGCATACTGAGACCACAAATTGGATCCCAGGCGGAGTGCATAGGGAATGCAGGCTCCCATTCATTGCACTGCATAGGGAATGTAAGCTCCCATTCATTGCAGTGCATAAGGGAATGTAGGCTCGCATTCATTGCACTGCATAGGGAATGTATTCTCCCATTCATTGCACTGCATAGGGAATGCTGACTCCAAATCTTTGCAGTTCATAGGGAACACTGGCTCAAATTCATTGCAGTGAATAGGGAAGGCTGGTACCAATTCATTGCAGTGCATAGTGAACATTGTCTCCAATTCATTGCAGTGCATAGAGAAGGCTGGCTCAATGGCATAGGGAATGCTGGCTCTAATTCATGGCTGTGTGTAAGGAAGGCTGGCTCTAATTCATTACAGTGAATTTTTGCATGTTTACTCATCATGGTTGCAGTTTGAAGAAAACGGACCAGTGACTTGTAAGAAATGGCATTGCAGGTACACACAATATTTTCAGAAAGCCACTAAAACTGGTCTAATGGTCTAATGTTTTCTTTTTTAGGGTACATTCTGAAGAGGGAACCTCTGTTTACATTACTCTTCGTTTTAGCTGAGATCCTGGAGGGCAAACTTATAATGGGTTACTGGTAGTGCATGTTTAATTAATTGAAAATTGCTCAAATAGCTTTTGCCGTGGTTGCCCAAAGTTTAAAACAACGGAATCCACGTTGCCAGTACCAACCATAATTAGTACCCAAGGGGGTTAAATGTTTAGGATTTGTTATGTTACAGCACTTAGAACACAAATTTCTATTTGGGTAATGAAAGGAATATGGTGTAAGTGTGAATGTCTGAATCAACAGCTGTGACAGGGAGGGCAGCCTGGGACATTTCAATAAGACCTCGTCGGAGGGACAGGCCTGCCACATTACTCATTTGTGAGAGATATGTGGGTTTAATTCTTGACCTCCAGCCAAAATATTTAGGTTCCTAATTGGAGAAATGGCCAGCGCTTCTGCAGGGGGGGTGGTGGAACGTGTCTTGCCCTCCTCCCATCACCTCCACACCCTCTCACCTTCGTCCTCACTCCAAACGCAACCTAACAGCCGTGCCCGCGTCGGCTGGTGAACGTCAAACCCCCGAGAAGCCCTTGTTTACTCTGACTTTAATTACATGTGGAGCGTAATGGCTCCTGTGATACGGTGAGGAGACAGGGGCTTTGGCAGCCTTAATGAACAAAGCTTTCGGTTGGCGGGCAACCCTCTGGGATTCCTGGCGCAGTGCTGCTCGTAAGGGAGTCCGTGTGACGTTAAATGTCTCGTTAGCCTGAAGTCTGGCTGTTTCCTTCTCATTTTAAGCAGGACACGGATAGACATGGACAGCTGACTGGGGCATTTACTGTGCTCATAAAACAATTTAAATCAATTTCAGAAATTTTCATTAGGTGAAGGTACAGGAGTAGTCCACATAAACACACATTTATCTGCATAAATTATTTATATACTTCAATTATTCATATTAATTCAATCATTAAAGTCCTGTAATGATATTTCCTAATTTGTGAATGTGATTCAGCCTAAATAGTATCTAGAGTAAGAGATAAAAAGTAGAAGATTTGTTAATTATTAAACATTTCTTTTCATGTCAAAACTTGTACTTAGCTTGAAATCAGCAAAGTATTTATTCTAGCGATCCAAAAACACATAAATAAAACGCATGAATAAATCATGTTTATTTAAGTAAAAAGGGACATACTAATGGTAAGATAAATATCATGAAAAGCAGGTCGCTGCTGACAAGGGGTTAGCGGATGAATTAGAGGATTGACATGGAAAAGAGATACGTCGGTCACCTTTCTAAGGTGCCCGGAGGAGGAGACTTTGTGTTGAGATGTGTTGGTGCTGTGCTGTAAATTACAGCGGTGACTAATGAAAACTACATTTGAACTTTCCCGTTTCCCCAAATGTTAACCAGTGTGGCCTCTGTATGCAATAATATTTATTCAAATACTATTACGTCTTTGTTAGGTCCCTCAGTCAGGTAGTGAATTTCCAGAGAAGATTCAACCATGAAAATCAAATGTAACAAAACAACTCAGGAATACACTTTTAGAAGGTGCAACTAAATATCCGTTGAGCACTGTCAAGTCGATCATTGAAAAGTGGAAGATACATCCTAACGCCTAGACACCGCCAATATGAGTGTACCTCTAAATTGGGCCACCAGAGGCGGTGTTCAAAGAGCTACAGTGTTCTTTTTTTTGATGTGGAAGTAGTCAACAATATCCCAACTGTAGCAAGAAGCTCAGCGTGAATGAGAAGGAAAACCACATCTCATATCCCATACTGAGTTTGCAAAAATAATTAAAATGATACGGTAACTATGTGGCAAAAGGCTTTGTGGTCAGACAAAACAAAATTGTAGCGTTTTGGTCTAAATGTTAAGTGTTACTTTTGTCACAATGTCAACACACCACACCACCCAGTCAACACCATTCCTACTGTCATGCATGGTGGTGGCAGCATCCGTTATGGAGATGCTCCTTGTCACATAGGGATTGGAAAACTTGTCAAGATTGAGGTTAAAAATGGATGAATCGAAGTATGAGCAGGTCCGAGAGTAAAAGCAGCTTAAGTCTGCTGAAATCCTAAAACTGTAACAAAAATACAAGATGATCCAAATCAAAAGCTACACTGGAGTGGCTTATAAATACATTTAAAAAGTGGATGTCCTTATGAATTTCCTGAATCCTTGAATCCTATTGAGGATCTATGAGAAGGGTTGAGAAAGGGTCGTGAAAATCTGTTTAGAAGAATGAGCAAAGATTTCTCAAAGCTGGTGTGAAAAGTTGGCAGAGACTTCTCCAATAAGACCTGCAGCTCTAATTAATGTCAGTGGTGCTTAAACCTTTGTATTGTGCAGGAATTCTTATGCAATGAACGTAATTCAGTAATAAAAAATTTTTAAAAATGTTTTATTTTTCTTTGGCTTTTTCCCCCCCTCACATCTGATTTCTTTCACCCGTGGAAGTGTTTCTCGTGAGCATTCAGGTTTTGAATATACGTATACGTCTGCACCCGTGCTCAGTATTCCCTTGCGTATCTGACCTCCACGACAACAGACAAGCAGGTAATGAGCTTCTGATGAGGAGAAAATCTTAGAAGAGTGAGATGTTTCTGCAAAGGGGAACACAATGCATAAATTTATCAAAAAACGGCCTCGTTACCCATCAGGGGGAGTTTCAGAGTACCTCCGAGCTAAGGTTAAAGTCATTTATTCAACAGCTCGGGTTCCGTCTCAATGACGAGGCACGTAGGATAACTCCAGGTTTATGAGCATTTAAAGGAAGATTTGTGAGAAAATAGATGCCCTTTCTCGTCTGGAAGAAAGTTCACAGCCTTCCTCCACCGGTTGTATGACACAGCACAAATCACACACACGCAATAACACGCAGTTAAACTGTAGGTGAAATTTGTACTGATCAAAATTGCATTTCGGCAGCCATTTCAATGTACTGTCTCTGGCTGTGTTTTCCATCTTTCATTAAAGGCTCTTAATCTCTGTTGGTAGACCTGTCATGACTGTCCTGTTCAGCTTCTTTGTCTGATCTTTGGAAATACTGCACTCTGTGTAGGTGTGTGTGTGTGTGTGTGTGCGTGTCTGTGTGTGTGTGTCTGTGCACGTGTGTGTGTCTTTGTTTGTGTGTGCGTGTCTGTGTGTGTGTGTGTGTCTTTGTCTGTGTGTGCGTGTCTGTGTGCGTGTGTTTGTCTTTGTTTGTGTGTGCGTGTCTGTGTGTGCGTGTCTTTGTCTGTGTGTGCGTGTCTGTGTGCGTGTGTTTGTCTTTGTCTGTGTGTGCGTGTCTTTGTGTGTGTGTGTGTCTGTGTGTGTGTGTCTTTGTCTGTGTGTGCGTGTGCGTGTCTTTGTGTGTGTGTGTCTGTGTGTGCGTGTCTGCGCGTGTATGTGTATGAAGACAACTTGCTCGGAGAAGGACATTTTTTGCTTTGATGGCTTAAGACAAAGGATTTATTTGGCGATCAGTGCCTAAACAGCAGTGCTCCCAGTCATTCTGCCGTATCATTTGTAATCAGCTGGCTTTGAAGTCCTGTATGTTTCTGTTAATTAGAAAACACTCTTGTTCAGCCTAACGTTTGTGTAAGTTTGAAAGGGGGTGGGGGTTCTGTAACGAGCTTTTCGGTTGATCGTGGAGGGCAGGGTGTGTGTTTGTTTGTGGGGGGGTTCTTTCTCTCTCTCCAGACCACTTGCCCCTACAGTCATCTCACACCTGCCCTGACCTGGATGTTTACCAGCTATCTTGAGAAAGGGTCAATTTGCCACATGCTTCATGGGTTTTCATTAAGCTGACTGTGGCCCCATTTTGGAGCAGTTCGTTTAATGTGGCGATCGGTGAGGTCGGCAGATTTATGTCCTGTTTGTTTTCATAATGCACAGAAAAAGCTCCCAGGAGAAGAATGTTCAGACACGTTCAGGGCTGAGGGACCCCATCTGGGTACGGTGCCACGAATTTGCCTGATTCTCACCACTGGTTCACATTGCTCCCAGTGCTGTGCTGTAGAATGGTTGTACACAGGCCTAACTGCGGCCACCAGAGTTGGCGTCGAGGGCTAGCTCAGGGCCAGCCTCGAAAGCCTGATACCTGGAGCTAGGTTTTACTCCCGCGTTCAGTCGTTTGCTGGTAACGGGGAGGGTGGATGCGTTTGGCACAACCTCTTCATGCTATTCTCTTCCAGCAGGAGCCCTGCCCCTCGGGACCTCCGGAACTGCGGGACACGGGGCCGGAGACCCCTGTACGTGCGGCCCTCCCGGACGGAGGCCCCCATTCTCCCCCGCCTCTGCGGCGGGCCTCCGAAGGAGGAGCCTGCAAGGACGGTGGAGATGACAGAGGCGGCTCCATCCCGGCGGTGGTGATCACGCAGGCGGACCAGGTGAGCTCTAGACACAGCCTGATGTTCACGTCTCCGGTGGTGCACTGTCCACACCGAGGCCCGAGGTTTCACAGCTCACACGCAGGGCCCTTATTTACTGGCGTTGTTCTCCGTTTAAAATCAAAGCCTTTCTCTAGAAAGAAGCATTTCCCCCATCATTCTGTTTTATCACAGCGTATCTCTCTCCATTAAAATGTATTTTAATACAATAAGGTATTAAATAGAGGTTGGTGCATTTCGTCTTTGATATGAATAGCGTCTCTCGTTGTTCAAAGGTAGTCATACGTAAGCATGATTGCACATATACAATGTTAATCTGTAGCGTTGTAAATAACCACTCTGGTGTTAAAATAAACGGTTATTGTTGCTCCTTCATAATAAATAACGTGTTTTATTGGAGACTACTTGGATACAGAAATGCATTGCTGACTTTGCGAAAGCTCATTTTACCCCGTAGTCTAGTTCTGATAGAATAAAAAAGTAAAAATAAACTGATGAACTACAAGTTGATGTGATACATGTCATACGGCACACCGGGAGCCTGTCTCTATGATGGACAGCTCGAGCCTGACGCCGTCCCTTCACGGCTCATCTGCACATAGATCGAGGCTGTGTGTTCAGTCTAGCCTGAAGGACGGGGCTCAGGACGTGCACGGAGACCCAGGGGCGGGTCACACAAGCCCGAGCCGTCTGATGTAGATGCGGGTAGGGTGGCGAGGACGCGGACTGCTGGCTGGACCCCTGTCCGTCTCCGATAGTACGATAGTAAACTGACACATTGGTTTAAGCCTTGGGACCTGATTACAGGCAGGTTAATGTGATAGCCGCTGCGTTAAGGATTCCCTGATTCCCGAGTCACTCATTGCTGTCTCATTATATTTTTCTGTCAGTAAGGTCCCCGCGGTGGGACCACAGTTTCAAGCAGCCCATCTTCGCTCAGTGTGACTGTGTTAAAGCTGCTTTTTTAAAAAAAAAAGGCTATCTCGCCCAAACCCCGGTCAAAGCCCTGACTCGCAGGGCCCACCAGAACCGGCAGTGAAGTCTGCCTGAAAAATGTCTTCATTTCCTTCTTTAATGACATGCAGAGATCTGCGGTTTCATGCATGTAGTTGGTGTTATTTATAAAACCACTGTCTGGTCTCCATGTTGCCTGCTACTTCTGCACATGTTTTATTCAGCCTTACTAAGGCTGTCAAACAGATTCAAGTAATCTTCATTAATCTGACATGCGCCATCGTTGTAAACAGAATTACAAATAAATCTTAAGGATGTTTTTAAATGATCCATGGTTTTCTTTAAATAAAGATATTGTAGGAGTTCATTGCTAAGTAATAAACGCTAGCGACTCGGTTCTGATGCAAGCTCGAATTTTATTTAAAATAAATAAATATATGAAGCTTGTTTTATTCGCCCATTTAATGTGTTTTTTTTCAGTATCATTTCATCTGCAAATAGTTGTTTTTTTTCAGGTTCATTTTGCTTTTAATGCAGTTTAATCACAGTTCACTCTCTCATCTGTTTATTGCATGTAAATGTGAATGACTTTTATTATGCTTTTGTTAAGCAATGACCAGTAGCAATGTCATAGTTATTAGATCTTTTCCTTTAAGCAGCAATGTAAGTAAACTCATTTTTGAGTTTTGTGTTTTTGATGTTTTGTTAAAGTTTTGGCTATAACTATTGATCAACGCTATATTGCTAAAGATCTAGGTAACAAATATCAGACTATTGATAAGTGTTTTTTGTTATTCAGTGAGAGTTTTAAGTGAGGGTATTCGGACAACAGTGCGGTCCACGCCTTGTTTACAATAGCGATGTATTCAGTGTTATGCAAAGACTCCTGTGTGGCAGCTAATGCACTGGAAGGAAAATGTGGATCTGAAAGCTAAAAAAATCAAATATGACCGATGTCTGATACTACAAATTTCTTTTTGCATGACTTAACTCTCCTGCCTGCTTTGGTCTTGTAGAAAACCGTCTTCGATATTTGAAGATTGTTTAGGGCCCAGGAGTTAGTCCTCACACAGTGTGTGTCACTGCTGGGGTTGAAAGTGTGCCCGGGGCAGAACTTCATCTTTACCAGAGTCGGTGATTTCAGCCAAAGACCGCGGTTGGATGTGCCGGTCGCAGTCCTCGCACGGAGAGAGGTAGAGAAAAGAATGAACGGATGAAACTGATCGTTGCTGCAACAAAGGAACGAGGAACGAGGGCAACTTTCCGAGGAGAAAAGTAATTCATGGCATTTAAAAAAAATTGGGTTAAAAACAGAGCCTGTTTTCGCGATTCCGCGTAGTTGCAGAGATCTGAACTGTAATTTCAAAGTCATTCCCAGTGTGTAATCAGGCAAGTGATGATTTCTGTCTCGCGTCTTCTGCGTTAGGGAAGGAAAAAGCCTCTTATTGGTGAGGAAACCAGAACAACACAAAAGCATAACTAGCTTCCATAGCTGAAGGTCTGCCGGCTCGTCACCACAGGACCATGATCTATATTATCTGGTTGTGATGTTCAAGCTGACTTTTAGTGAGCGAGATGCACTTGCGAAATTGTACGTCTCTTTGAATTGCGTTGTGGTCAGGGCTGTGACCCATTGAAAAAGTAATTGGACAGTGCCGGTTGAGTGGCATCCGTCATCTGGTTCCCTTTAATTACGAAGGTATGCTTAACACCAGCGACTACAGCCCATTGGCTCCTGTGATTCCTGTGGTCTTTGGCTTGGTCGGCCTGTTGTGTGTGGCTCACCTTACGCTACACACCCCTCTGTCAAGGCTAAATTGAGATTGTTTTTCACTTATTTCAGCTCTGTGCAGTTTGGAGATCCAGTGCTCACCGAAGCCTACAGCAGAGATATGCATAAAATGTTGAATATCTCAACCACTACCTAGCCTCAGACTCAGTTCTGCTTGTCTGACTGATAGACAACTGGAGTGTGACCCACGACACTTTGCATGTGACCTGTATCGAGGTACTTGCATATTGTTAAAATGTAACACTGCATACGTATTATATCCATATAAGGTTCATATACGGTTTTATTTTTTTAACAGTTGATGGCTATGTCCCAGAGCTGAGTTTATTGGTGCACAAAGTTTACTTTTACATAGTTGACCATGTGATCATACATTTTACCCAACTGACCTTGTGATCATACATAGTTGATGTAATTTTTGGAGCGCCCTAGGACTTTTTCGTTTATGACAACAAACAGTACGTGTTTTTACAGCACGATCACTTCAATTAATTATTGTCATGTCAGGGAAAGGACTGAAGGCAGGTGCATTAAAAAATGAATCCCACAACACTTTTTAAAAATGTGTAATATGCTAACCATTCGTTTGATTTTGTAAAACATAGGTTGAAATCATATATAGTTTGAATGCAAGAGTACACTCTTGGAATGTAGTAAATTCAGTAAAATTATTAAGTTATTTATCACTCTAATAATAACAAGTTTTTGATAAAAAAAATCAAAGTCCTCTCCCATGAATCTGATTTATTTTTTCTTTCTATTTCTATTTGTAAATGTGCTCCAGGTTTATTAATGTGCAAATACGTCGAGGCACCTTTGCGCCCTTCTGCCCGCGGAGCGCATTGACTGCGTCGCTGAGCTGTTTGAGGCGCAGGTTTTTACAAATCAGCCCGTGGGGGTTTTAAACCCCTGGAATCTCCGCCAGGGGAAGCCTATATGGGACTTTAATTCTCTGACAGTGTGTTCACGATAGTCCATTACCGGCACCAGGGGGCTCGTGTTTACTGATCTGTACCATCCTCAAATGGGTTTCTCCGGAGCCTTCACCTGCTCAATGCAAGTGTATTTAAATGAAGCTGGGCTTATAGATAGGAATTATATAGATACTGATATCGCGCATAAAGTTCTCCTACTCTCAGGAGCCTACGAATGAAGGAAGCCTTTGGATGAGGATACCACGAAACTAATGTGAATGCAAAGAGGATTAGGCATCCGTTTTAGTGCCTGATACACAATTTTCAGCACCTAAGTGTTTTTGGCAGTGCTCCGATGTCCGTGGGAGAGGAGCTCCTCAGTCTTGTTTAGTGGGAAGGTCCTATTCCCGTGAGCAACATTCTTGTCTTGATTACCATTGGGTTTCCTTGCCTGGTTAATGAACAGTTGGTTCCGCACTACCGTAGAGTGTTGGTTAGCCCCCCCCCCCCTCGCCAGCAGCGTGGGTGGGAGGTCAAGAAAAGTCTGCCTGATAGAACTTAGGTTTAAATAGCGCAAATTGTGAGCTTAATACAAGCTTAAGATATCAATTCCACTATAGCTTTTTAACTCAAAATATAAATAAATAAAAATGTAAGATGTTTACTTATTGAATAATACTTGCTGCAGGATTTAAACAATGCATTAAATGCCTGCACAGAAAGCATTGTCTTACCTGGAATGAATTTTAAAAAATGACAAGCGAAATTGGCCTTGTTGGCCGTCAGGAGGCAGTCTGTTAGCAGTTTGTTTATGGGCTTCTTTGAGTTGGGGAGGGTGGGCACAAACACAGCTTGGACCTGGGCTGCCTGTGCTTGCTTTCCTAAGCAAACACTTCATCTCATCCGAGCCCTCCTTTGTAAACATTTTCCTAAGACCCCCCCCCGAAAGCATAATGAGTTTAATTAACACATAGAGGGGGCATGTAACGCTTTACGTCGAAGGGAAGGCTCTACCAATCATGAATATAAAAATTCTCTATTAATTAGTATAGGGTGAAACATGCACGGCTTACAAAGGCCCTGTTTGGTCACAAAACGATTCGGCCACCGGGTGGTGGGATAGCTGGATGGTGAGGAGGTTTGGGGTTGGAACCTTTGCAGGTCTGGTTTGGTCGGGCCGTCTCCTGTCCGCCACCTGGTCTCTCCAGCTGCCCTCTGGTGACGGCGTCAACGGAAACGGGGACCTTCAGGAGTGAGCAAGATGTTTCACAATTGTCTCCACATCTGTGAGCACTATGTCTCTAAAAATAGGGTATGGCCCTTTGAAGCTTTGCTATGGGATTACAGGAAATGCTTTGATTTTTCTGTTTAGGGCACAGTTCATAAGAGCCCACTAGGGGGCTGGAGAAGGGTATTTATGAAGCTGCTCTGTCTGCTGGCCAGGTGGCTTTACTTGGACAGTCAAGACTTCCACAATGTCTCCCTTCACAGTGTCAGCGCTTTAAAGTTGAGGGTTCCCTTAAACATGACCACAGGGACGTAACAATAACGGTGATGAGGAACGGCTCCGCCCCGACTTTCCATGCCATGGCTCAGTAATAACCCTGAGCGGACAGCTGAGGGCGAGGCCTGCCAAGGTTTCCCCCCTCGACGTGCCCTCGCTGACGCACTTGCCGGAACACGCCCCACACCTGGCCCGCACTGCGGACGGACACGCCGTGCCTGATGGCCGGGGAAAGGGGGACAACCTTTTCACACAGGTCAGAGATTCGCCCCCGCTGGCATTTATTGGAGCTGTAGGAGGGGGGCTTCCCGGAGCCACTGTCGTTTCCCAAACCGTGGGTGGGGGGTTGGGGTGTCTTCGTTGTGCTCGCCGTACGGGGCTGGAGGGGGCTGCAGATTGTTTTCACCTGTGTGCCACTTGGACTTGTCAGGAGCCATTTTTTTTTCCATCAGCTCTTTACTTTTTAATGTGGAAACAAGTGCGATCGCTTTTTGTGCTGCTGCGCCCGTCTCGGGGACTAATTAAAAGATAAATAAAGCCTCCGGAACCCACGAGCGAGCTGGCCGGACGATTACAGCGCGGGTCTCCGTGAGCGGTTATACGGCAGCATGGCGACGCAGACGTGCTTTTAGAGATGAACCTGGCTTCCGTTTTCACTTACCCCAGGCGTATCTTTCACACATTGGCACATGCTTTAAAATGTGAAATTACGTTTACTCGTTTGTTATGAATGATGATAATGAGCGATATGCTCTGGGTTTCAGTAAAACGCAGCAGTGGACCCGGGAGATGCTTAATGGAAAATCAGTGTAGCGGCCAGATATAGACGGTCAGTGATCAGGGTTGCGAAGCAAAGTATTCACAAGCTTAAAGGCATTTTCACACATTCTTTTGGAGTAATACAAGCCACGTTCATAACCTCTTGGCCACCCTGTATGTGTTAAAGTATAATTGGTGGATAGACGTTGTTCATTGCCTCTGGAGATTACAGCAACAATGCTAATTAAAACCAGTCCTGAAAAACAGGACTTACTCAAGTGGAATGAACTTTGTTGTCTTGTGGATCTGTCCGAATGCGCGCGTGAGCGGCAAGAGTGCGTAAGTATGTGAGGTTAATTAGCAGTCAGGGACAGCGAGGAAACCAAATGTGTTTCTTCCAACGAATCGGTTTACCCGTTTCCACTTCCTTTATTCTTCTCCCCTGCCGTTGATTTGCGGATTCCAAAGAGCTGTGATTTCTCACTCAGTGCCTGGGGATTTTTGGAAACATTTGGTGCGTGCCCCCTTCACTTTTTCCAGTCAGATCTGGAAAAAAGGACCATTGGTGGGCCTAAAAGTGTTGCCGGCGCTGCTGGAAGCCCCCCCACCCTGACCCCCACTGGCACAGGTTGTGGCGACGTGTTATCTTTGGAACTATTTGAATGGCCTGGTGGTGTCTAGTGCAAGCTATTAAGTCCCAGAGTTTATTAGTATTCCGATGGGATGCATCAGTCTGGATTGACATTATACCAAATCTCTCAATAAATCTCTGCCCCTGCCCTTGCCCAATTTGGTTTTAAAAGTATGAGCGCAGCTTAATGGGGTTTCCAAATAAAACATGCATTGCGTCTTTCCTTACTAAACAGGAGCCCACTCTTAAAATAAAACTCTTCTTTAAAAACACGAAAGAGAGAGAGAGAGAGAGAGAGAGAGAGAGAGAGAGAGAGAGAGAGAGAGAGAGAGAGAGAGAGAGAGAGAGAGAGATCCCACATGCCACTGAAATATGAAATACAGTGTGGTCATATGAATTTAAGTAAGAATGTAAGAAAGTAGGCATGTTAAAAGACGATGTGATTTTTTAGCTTATTAGTTTTCCTGGCCTTGTGTTAGACCACCGATTTAGTTTTTATTATCCACAATAATAATAAAAATACTAACAATAATAATAAAGATATTAATAATTAATATAACATTTTGAAGCAATAAAGCAAACTCCCCTCATCCTGATCAAATAAGCAGTAGAGCAGCCATTTTGAATGGTAATGCACAACACACGTCAGTTGCCATGGCGAGGCAAGGATTTAATTTCCCAATCAAACTGGAGAATGATAGGTAGCTTGGAAAGTTGGCCAGGATGCCAAGGTTAACCCTCATACTCTTTGCGATAAGTACAGTGGAATCTTTATTGATGTTGGTGAGTCAGGACCTTAGTTTGAAAACTTCTAAAAGGGGGGCATTACCCCATTATCCAGAGTGAGGGCATTGGTTCGTACTTGGGTAAGACAGAAGTTTGCCCCCTACTGGTCCAACATCAATTCTTCCAATAGAAATCTGATTTACCTTGGAGGTATACCGTGCAAGCGCTAACCAGGCCTGACACTGTTTAAACTCAGCCAAATTTAGGCTACACAGTTCTGTTGCTTAAAGGCATGGCATTACAGCATTTTGCTTTATGACGTCAGAGTTATTGGAAGGGGTGAATAGCGGTGTTGGTGGGCTTGCACTGGTCCTGAATGTACCAGATAGTTGAAAGCAGACCGTTTTTATATAACTTCATTGGAGCCCTGGAAGTCAATCTAAGAGAACAACCGAAGGTTGATAACGAGGCTTCCAGTAAAAGGCATGTTTATTTACCGCCTGTCCTCTAGGATTTTAAAGCGATCTTTTATACCGTGTTCAACGTAATTGGTTGTTTTACGTTGCCTGCGTTTCGTCAGTGCGGCTCCTACATTTTGTCACTACCAGCGTTTGTAGAAAAAAATATTTCTCTGATTTTATTTTATTTTTCCCCACCATGGCAGGCTACACCCAAACTGTGAGAAGATCAAGGTGGTGCCTGGGATATGTGGAATAGCAACGGCACCAACTTCACACAGAATCGCTCATGCGCTACCTAACGTGGAGGACACTTTTCTGATGAAAATGACAGCGTCAAAGTCTTTCTCTGCTAGCTTTGACTGAGCCTGGGAGGTAATCAAAACTTAGGCAACCTGCTAATCACACTCATAACTATATTTAATAGCTTTTTTTCTGAGATGAAGAAACCACAATTATGAAATGCTTCTTTTGGTCCTAGTTTACATTTGAGAAAGGGCTAGTGTCTCTTTCACATCGATTACTTCTCAGTTTTGTTTTTGTTCTGGCTTTCAGTCAGAGAGGATCTCCCTGTGCTTGTGTGAGTGTGTGCGCTTGTGCACGTGTGTGTGTGTGTGTGTGTGTGTGTGTGTGTGTGTGTGTGTGTGTGTGTGTGTGTGT